>JARHVA010002344.1:265000-327500 GCA_037957365.1 Torreya grandis | reverse complement strand
ATGTTTAATTATTGAATCTAGTATTACTCATGAGACTAGTACCATGGATGCTCATCAAATAAAGGAATATGTAGGCTTTCTTAATAGATTCAATGATATTGATGAAATATAAATAACTCAATTTCTTGATATGAACCCAAAAATAAATGATACATTATTATATGTCACAAGAGATGATTTTTTTTTTAATAAGGATAGGTCATTTGATTAACAATATGATCCCCTTAATGATATCAATCAAAATTTTAGAGGTATCAATTCCACCATGGGATTTTTAAACAATTACCATTGAAATTATACCTATGAATATACATGTATTTCTCACCCAAAATATGGGATAAATATAAGGGTTATCTCATATTACCATGCTTATTACTATATACACATAATAGTTTTTACCTTATCATTTACTGATGATTTCTATTCTATCAACTTGTCAAGCGTTGATCTTCCTGAGTGCATGCCTTAAAGGGTATACCAAGAAAGTGGTAGGAAAGGCTCATGGTTCTTTATGAGAGATGTTTATATTATATAATTATTTCACCATTTTGGCCTCCTTAGGTTTTCTCACTATTTACTTATTCCATCTTATCCTTGTTAATTTTTTATAGCTTCTCTATATCCTATGACATCAACCTAGTCAATACCATATGTTTAGCTCATTTTACCCTTCTTGTATTGTATCGACCATCCCAATATAGTTATAATCCTATATTTTAACATACATACCATATTAACCTATCCATTTATATTCCATGTAAGTCAAATTATTTCAACTATATCAGCAAGGCCATTACCATCAACTTAGTGTTTAGGGTTGGGTTTAGGTATTATATATATATATATGGATCACATTTCATTCCAAACATATCATACACACTCCATTAATTTTAATTTCACTCACACTTCTACCCTAAGTCATATTTGGAGGATTTTATGGTCTAGAACCTTATATTGACAAAGTTTTTCTTGTGGTATATTTTAAGCTCAATAAGAGTCATTAGAAGTTCCTAATTGAGGATATCTCAGGTATTTATCCAAATGTTTGAAATCTTCAACCCACAACATATTTTGAAAAGGTCCACTTAATCCAAGGGGAAGATTTATTGTCAATGGGTTCATCCTAAAGTAAATATTTATAACTATAAGCTCTTTCCTTTATTTACTTATTATATTAGATGTTGTTAATTTCTTAGTGAATGAATGTGTATGTATATCCTTGTTTAGTATTTATAGATGCTGAATACAATGGTGTGTCTATAGTATTTTTTAAACTTGTCATATTTCACTTTAGGATGCATAGACCCCCATTTGGTTGACCATTTCACCCTACCCAATTAAATTCATTATAATCCTTCCCCTTAGTTTAGTTTACTTGACTTGAATACTTATAATCAATTTACTTGCATAGAGGTATAGTGAGAGATACATTATTGTATCATAGGCTTAGGATTTGGAACACTTTGTTATTGAAATTTTAATTTTAGGTAACCCTCTATTATATTTTTATAATTATTAGGTACTTACATGATCCTCCAAATACCATCAGATCTATTTGATTGACTTTATTTTATTCCTAGTTTTTTGAGATAGAATATTTGTAGGTTAATCCTCTCTCATGAATACATTCAAGCAAACCCAACATGAATCTTATACTATCTTTAATATGATAAAATTCATGTTCTTAATTTTTTAACTAAGCAACACTTTTCAAATAAATATATCTTTTTCAGTCTAATTGTATTAGGTAACTTAGTACCTTTATATATCTATCAAAAATGGTATAAGTAAGATAATAATGCTATCTATGTTATAATATTGTATCGACAGACCTAATATAGATATATGTTTTTATAAATACACCAGTGAGGCTAATGTAATCATTTTTATTATCCACCATTAACATTACCTTTTTCCATACTATATTATCCTAGTTAATAAAATCTTCTTTTCTAGGCTTAGTAACTAAGTTTATTAACCAAGCCGATATCATTGATTTCATATAACCAATATTTTTCACATAAAATTTTCATGAGCACCATTGAAATTAACTCATGATAAAGTTCTCCTATAATTTTCTCATATCAAATATCCTAATGATACTCTCCCCACTTATGATGATATTTCTAGTGATAATGAATATTATCAATATGGTCCTCCTTATGATGAAGATCTTAATGACATTACCTTTGATAATTTTAGCATTAGTGAATATCCCCATGATGATATTCCTCCCTATGACCCTATCAATCCTTACACTTATAGTTATTTAAATATTCATGATGATCATAGTTTTCTTGCATTTATCACTTCTCACATGGTTTAAAATCAATATCATGATTCTCCTATATATGATAATGATCTTGATGGAGGTGAGGACCCTATAATGAGAACATATCTTCCCATTGATTATCCCAACTATGATTTTCCCATTTTTAATAATCATAGTTTTAAATCAAAAAATGATAAGCATGGTTTCCTTGATGATTAAAAACCATATAACCCACCCTTAGACAGCCTTATAAGGGCAAGTCATCAAATATCAACTTACATTCAACTAATTTTTATCAATTCATAAACTTATGAAGAAAACCTAATCCAAATGCCTACTATAATATGAATTATACGTGATTACGATCCTTGATGTTATATGAACATTCATAAATATCATACTTAAACCTCTTTTTATCTAGCTAAATCAACACAACAATCACAACTTTCCAATGGTATCATTAAACCCTATGCCATTCATTTTCACCCACTTATAGAAAACTACATTCACCATAACCCAAAATGTGTTGATATAATTATATTTCCTCCAATAAACTACATTGGTCATGACTTAGAATGTGTCAATACATTTATCTATATTTTAGTCAACTACACTGGCCATGACCTAGAATGTGCTAATATAGTTCCATTTCTCTCATTAGACTATAAAAACCTAGTTATATAGGTCATTTTAGTCCTATATCATCATCCAATTGAATGTGCTTATCTAATACAATTTATTTTAATCTTGTTTATTAGAATATATTTATTTGGGTGCTACAATCCATTTCACTCCTATTAAAACAAAATACTATTTTGATATGGTTGACATAATTCATTTTAGTCATGTTTTATCATATTGCATTGACTTAGATAATATAGTTCAATTTACTCCTATTTCTCTAGATTGTATTGACCTAGAGAATATTATACATCACAATTTTATATCACCTCCCAAATATCCTAACATTACCTTAGATGCAACATTTCTTACTATAACACTAATTTACACATATTTTAATATCACTCTTAGGCCTATCAATATTTAGGTTAACTCCAATCCATATTTATCCCATAGTTTTGGGAATATTTCATTTCCCATCTTTTTATTATCACACATGTTAGGGCATCTTGTAATTCTCATCATTTTCTTACTATACATATTGGGCCACCTTACTCTACACATATTTTAATATTTGACACATCTTGCTAATCCCATCCTTGATCTTATACTTGTTTTTTGGTCATCTTATGATACCCATCATCATTCCATTAGACTATTGATCTCTCCTCCTTACCATGAGGAAGTAATCAAAAACATTTCACATATTAAAAATAAACAAATTTAACTCAAAGAAACATTTTAAGTCACATATGCTCACATTTCACATTCTCTTATTCATTATAGTCATTAAGATAGATTTTTATTATTATTTTGGCTCCTATTTATTTTATTGTATACATTTAATTTACTTTACCCCTATTATTGGATAATTTATTACACCATTTTTTCATTTTTAGTTCTTTTTTATCTTTATAATTGACCTTAAATTCACTTGAGGATATTAGGTATCACCTTTAGGTTGTATATCAATTTTAATTGGACCATTGTATCCTTTTTGGTTATTTGGTATCTTTATAATCACCCTTAGTTTCCCTTGTGGATCTCAGGATTTGCCTTAGGGATTTATTTTTATCATTAAAAATCAACCTTAGATTCACCCAAGGATATTGCCTATCACCTTCAAGTTTTCCTAATATCACATCTTTTTCATTTTTTTCTTAGTTTTTAGATTATGGTAAAAGTAGGTTTTGAAGGGACCCCAAAACCCTTTAACAGTATCAAAAAGGATAAAACATTAACAACCACCAGGAAAAGCATTCATGAAACCTACAAAAGAGCAGCATCAAAATTAGGTTTTACAAGGACCTAAAACCACAAACATAGTTCAATAAAAGTACCCAAGTTTTACAAGGACTTGGAACCTCAAATAAAGTTTTTGACCAAGAACCAATAAACATGACCAAAAACAAAAACCAATTGCAACAACCAGCAAAAAAGACCAGAACAAAAACAAAACTAGCAAAGAAGACCCTAGTCTTCTATTGTAAATCCACAATCATCTTAACAGCCTCCTTCCCTATCGTAGCAGTATCCTGAATGGATTTAGCAACCGAAGTAGCAGCAATTTGCAAGGCTTTCTTCCTTGAACTCTACCTTGTCCTCTTACTTGGACCCTCCAAGGATATTGTTTCTTCATTTGCTCTTTTATCGAGGTTAGCTGTAGCAACACAAATGCTTGATGTTACCTACTCCCTCTTTGTTCTACTTTCCTTGATGAGCATTCTAAGATTATGCTCATAATCTTTAAGTTTTTCTGGGATATCTCTCATTTGCATCTCCAAGTGGTTAATTTTGGTCTGATCAACATCTTGATTGTGTTGCATTGTTTCCACTTTCTTCTTCAGCTCCATTATTTCATTATAGATCCAAGAATCAACTTGGAGAATAGATTCGGCTTTAAACTTGGTAGAATGCAGGAAGGAAATCTTGGTTTCCCTCTATGAAGATTCAAAAATGTCTTTTGCAATCTCATGTGGAGGGGAATCAAACTTTTCACTTTGTTCCTCCCTATCCATCAGTTTTTCCTCTCTAGTCTCAACAAGGTCTTCATGCTTAACAAGTTCCTCCTCTTCTTGTCCCCCAGTCTCTAGGGTCTTCATTATTTTCTTAGTTTCCTTTTCATTCTTTGGTCTTTATTTACTTTTCCCCTCTTTTGGGATTACTACTAGTTTCACTAGTGCTTGTGCTAAATCCCTTGTAGGTTAGTATGACTTCGCTAGTGACATGAATATTATAGAATATCCCCATCCATTTCAAATCATTGGTTTCCATCATGATAATTTTTAATAATATTACTCATTCAATCATTTTTATTACATGGATAAATCTTCCATGATCATCATTTATCCATTATCTTAATTCACTTGAGGCATATATAGTTCACATTTGAGATTGCATACTAACATTCTATGTAAGTCTAGGAATGTTTATGCCCCATGATATTTAGGTATTCCCTTAATGAAAAAAATCATAAGCTCTCTTGTGTTAGCTACTTATTCCAACAATGTTTGGTTTTTTTAATCTATGTGGAGGAGGAATAGAAAAATCCAAAAGATTTACTATAAAAAAATAAGATCAAAAGGTGGATTATATCACAAAATTAAAATCACAAAAATATGTGATATTTGTTTGGCACATTTTATATCTTAGTCAAACCTTAAATCCATAATTATCCTCATGATTTATCCAAGGTCCATTTGGGTACCATATGCCAATAGACTAGGGTAGGAGGTATTATATCATTACATTTTTATATATTCTTACATCTTAGTGATATAATTTCTCACACAAGTACCCAATGTTCATAATAGGGCAATGAATTTATAAGGGGTCCTAAAGAGTGGGTAAAATGTTATGGGAAGGTAGGATCATTTTAATTCCATGCATATAGTATTCATCAGATGATATATGTACTTAAATTATTAGCCCAAGTTTTATGTTCACTAATTGGAGTGTCTGAAGTCCTTGATGTCTATATTTATTAGCCTTTCCCACTTTTTTAGAGTATCTCCTTCCTCATAAATATTTCCACCACCCATGTGAAATATTAAATTCCTTATTAATATCATATTTTATCTAATATCCTATTGATGGTATCATTTTATATGATCACATCTATATCACATTATTATCATTTTGACACCATTTGGATTTCAGTTTTGTGAGTTGCATTGTCAAAACTAGGGAATTTAACTAGTCTTTCTTCAAAAATACCCATCACCTCTTCTTTACACACCATCTTATAGTCATCTTAGTTATGTTATAGGTGGTTGTGTTTTCCTATATCACATCTTTGCACAAGTGTTAACTTTGAGGTATCATTCTTTATATATTTTTTCCTTTTATCTATCATTTTATTGTTTGATTTTTTTGGGCTTAAGTTATATTACATATGAAATTCTACATAATATTATATGTTTTTATTTAATTTTGAATTGACATGTTTGTCTTACTTTGAATTACATTATTTCTTTACATTCTTTTATGTTTGACTTGACATGGTTGTCTTAAATTTTGAATTACATTTTGCATGCAGCCATATATGTTTTCTTCATATTTGATTTGACATGTTTATCTTACATTATATCACATATTTACTTATATATCTTTGTTTTATTTTTATTATATTGATAATTTATTTAATTACAATGTTTTACATATCTTATCTTTTGTGGTGTGTTTTACATCCATTTCCATCATTTACTTCATCATTTTTCACATTTTTGTTTATTGTTTTTCCATCTACTTAAGATGGAATTTTTCATCACTTATATTTGATGTTTTTGACCATGAATTTGATCATATTTTCTATAAAAAAATAAAAAAAATCCATCATCATAGTTAGTATTATTATTGTGAAGATTTTAATTATTCACCATGATATTCTATCTTTTTTTCCATGTCTTTTTTCCATAGGTCCTTTTAACAAACCAGAAGAAGCCTTATAATTTTAGAGAGATAAATAATGTTTTTGAAAAACTTTGGGATTTTATCTTATTTTTTAGGTCTACCTCTAGATCTTCTCATTGGGTTCCTTCCATAAACTATGAGATACACAACATTTTTAAAAAATTATTAAGGTAAGTGAAGGTACATATTTTTATATTATTTATTTTAATTTACTTTTAGTGATTTACACATTTCATGTTAGTTAATTTTTATTTTTTTATGTTTCCAAAAACACCATATTGTATTAAAATATTGTGACATGTGATGAGCTATGGGTGGGGCATATTTATATATGTAATATTTTTCACCTTATCATTTTTAATGGTTTTTCTTATAATGAATTTTTGAGCAACAATCTCCCTGAGTGCACACCTTGATAGGTGCACTATAAAAGAGATGGGAAATGATTGTGGTTATTTATGAGAGACGTTTATATTATATCATGCTTACACCATTTTGTCCTCCTTAGAGTGTCTTTCTATCTACCTATTCCATATTTTCCTTGTTTAATTATGCTAGCTTATCTATATCCTACAACATCAACCCAGATGATCCATCTTATTTAGTGCCTCTTACCCTTATTTTACTGTATCAATCAACCTAATAAAATTATGAGCCTATCTTTTAACGTCTATGTTATAGAAGCTTAGCTAATGCCATTATGTGTTATCAAACTTATTTTATCTATATTATCTAGGCCAAGACCATCTACTTTGTGTTTAGGGTTTTTTTGGGTATTTATTAATATACATATGGGTCATATTTCATTCCAAACATATCATAATACTCTTTTCACTCTAATTTTACTCACATTTCTTCCCTAAGTCATATTTAGTGGAGCTTATGGTATAGAACCTTATCTTGAGGAAGCTTATGTTATGGTGTTTTTTAAGCTCAATATGAGAAGTCATTAAAATTTCCTAGATGAGGATATCTTAGGTATTTATCTATCCATTTAAAGTACTCAATCCACATATCTTACAAATATCCACTTGATTCAAGGGGGATATTGATGATAAATGGGTCCACCCTAAGGTAACTATATCTAAATTTATGCTTTTCCCTTTATTTATTTATTATATTAGATGTTGCTTGTTGTTTTGTGAATGAATTTTTGTGTATCCTTGTTTTAAGATTTATATACACTAAATAATATGGTATATCTATATGATTTATTAGATTTGACATATTTAAATTTAGGTTGCATATACCCCCATTTGGTTGTCTTTTTCACCATACCCAATTAAAATAATTCTAATACTTCTCCTTAGTTTTATTTATTTTACTGTCATACTTACACTAATTTATTACAATCAATTTAATTACATAAAAGTATAGTGAGATATACATTCTTGTGTTATAGGCTTAGGATTTAGAACCCTTTCCTCTTGAAATTTTATTTTATGTAAATCCCATCTAGATCTATGTAATTCATAAGTCATTAGTTAATTATCCATGTATCTTAGGATCTATTTGATTGACCTTATTTGATTCTAAGTCTATTGATATATGATATTTGTAGGTTAATATTATACTATACATACAGTTCATATGCAATGAAACTATGATAATCTTAACATGACTATGTATGTTACATCATCAACCATACTTAATTTATGATCTCTTGGGAACCTTATTTCAAATATATAATCTAAGGTTTAATGATTGAAAGGTAATTTTAAAGCTAGTATTTCTATGGATTTACATGCTTTGATTCATTAGCTTTAAACCTTAGAGATATTATATTACCTTTTACCTATTTATTTTTTTACATCCCAATATTATAGTCTATGAAAGTAAATATGATGTATATCAACACCTTCAGTACTTTCACACATCATGATTTGATAATGTATAGAATGATAAATTATTGGCCAAGTTATTTATATTAAGAATTATGTAATCCAATGTGTCTACTGTCTCTCATCCCAATCAATAAGGAAATTAATTACTATGGAAAATTAGTTTTTAACACACTTTCCCAGTAACATTAGTTAAAATATCTCTTATGCTCAAATTTATAAATTGAATCAAGGATCCAATGAGCCATTTAGTGGTTATGTATTGTGGTGTAAGACCATTCTATCCAAGAAGATAAATCTTATGTTTGATAATGAGATCCTATACATATATTATTAAAGTTTGCTTACACCACTCCATGAGTCTATTATATTCTATAAATTCAAGTCCTTTTCTGAGATATGTCATATAGTAAGATATTGAGAAGTAAATATCATAACTTAGAATAAACTCAAGTACATGCTTGATGTTACAAATACTTCAAGTTCTAAGTTTCAATGTAAACCATACCACAAGGTTAAATAAAAAGATAATAAAAATGAATCCAAAAAAATATTTAATGTAGTATCAAAAATTACAAATGGACTTCTCTTATCTACCCACCAAAGAGGTAATTTTCACAATTATATCGACCTCCTCAAGTGCTATTATAAAAGTTATTTGAATACAACCTCATATCTCTCCCTCCAACACTATAGGTTGATATTAGTTGACCATTATGAAATTGATATGACAATAATTACTATCATGACTATAAATTAAAAGTTAATAAATAAGATGTAATATATCATTGATGATAATTCAACTGATATTAACACACCCCTAAATGATTCAAGACCACAATATAATGGGAACAATATGATATAACTATTTTTAAATCCTATTCCACTAAAAAGGTTAGTATAAATGAAGGATAATTGTAAGGTAAACTATATATACAACTCACACCCACATTCTTCTACATATGATCACACCTTAGACAATATTATTGGTAAAATGACATGCATCACAACATGAAGACTCATGATTACATTTGAGCTTAGTGATATTATAAATGACATTTAAAATTCTAATTCTCCATATGTATTAGCTTATATGGATTTAAAATACATTCATATCACCATGGTAAACAATGGTGAAAGTGATCATTCTTGTATAATGACATTTTTACTTTATTTTTTATACATACAGGGAGTTGATAAAAATAACTAGGATAATCAAGGGCTTTAATGGACAAAAATAACACCCCTTATGACACGTTGTGCTAACTCTTAATGTTGTTCCTACCATATTATCTACTCCATTTATAATTTTGCAAATTACATGAGTCTTTTATATGTTATTTGGGTACATATATAAAAATATCCATGTAGTATCCTTAACAATAAATTGATGTGTTAAGTATTTACATTGCAACAAGGTGGTGATAATTCCTAGTTTTTTATATGTCTACCCTATTCAAACATATGATTTACTACTTCATCCCCACCACCACATTATTTATTTCATACACATATTCATGATAAATTTAAAAAATTAGTTACTACACCTATTTATGATTATATTATAGAGGTAGTTACCACACATATCTCAATTCATTATACAAAATAAGTTATATAACCTACATAGGTTCATTTTATGCACACCACTTAGAGGAGAGTAATGGAATTTTGTATAAGGATATTATTATAGTTTCAATTACATTAAATGGTCATTTCAGTTTCAATGCATCTTATATTCAATCAATATCCTAGAATAAAATCAATAATAGTTGAGTGTTTTCCATAAAAGAGACATGTACAATGTCATCCTATGATACAATAATTTTCACCAAATATTTGTTATATCCTTGAGTTAATAATGATACATATGACACTATGAGTTATGATGATGAGGGTTATAATATAATGTGAGATCGTATTTTAGATTCTAATTTAGATTTATTCCAATTATATGTCATGTCACTTTTCACACAAGGTGACCCTTACCTTGTTTGATATCAAGCATCCCCATGACCATTCATTAAATTAGTTAATTTATTATCATCTACCTTAATAAAAATTCTCAAAAATATAATAAATCAAAAATTCAAAAATTCAAAATTATTCAAATATTCCAAAAAATTAAAAAAGGACCTAAACATGACATGATTATTAGTTTACATCATTTACATATGTTTTAGATTAAGGTAAAAATAGGTTTTGAAGGGGCCTCGAAACCTTATTACAGAAACAAGAAAGATAAAGTGTTAACAAGCACCAGGAAAAACATTCTTGAAACCTACTAAAAAGTAGCAACAGCCTAAGGTTATTCAGGGATAACCTCTATAAACAATGTACATTCAGCCCCCTAATTTCCAAATAATGATTTAATAACTATTTTTTAGGGGTAAAATCTAGAATTGTTGCCTACCTTCCATCAACTATATTCTTCTTGCTTTCTAGCTCTCTGATTTTCCTTATGGGTCTTCTTCCAGGTTTATCCGGACAGCCAACATCCGGTTTCACTTTTGAATTCTGCTCATCTTTTTTTCCAGGTTAATCCAGAAAAGAAACAAGGTGTTTCGCCTTCATTAGCTGATCTTTTTTGCTGCTTCTAGTTTCTATTCCCTTAGTATTAGTCTTCTTTTTAGTGCTTTTCCTTTGGTTTGGAAAATGTTTTAAATTTTCACCATTACCATTCACAGGAAGCTCTTCCAAAGGCGATTTGCCTGAATCTTCGTTGGCTGAGAAAGAGGAGGATCTCTCACCTCTAATTTATTTCTAGTTTTAGCTGAGATTTCTCCATCCTCTAGCACTACTTTGCCTTTTGCCTCTCTCCATCGATCCTCTACCCTTTGGTAAAGGATGATTTGCTTTGATAAAACTATCAAATCTTCTTTGCTTTGTGTGGTTAATATGTTTTCTGATTGCCCTCCATTTCCTTCTGTCTCAGAATTTTCTTTCTCAAGAGAGATCTCTGTATCGACCTCAGCAAGTGGGCCTTTAGGATCTTCAAAAGACAACTCTTTACCCTCCTCAGCATTTAAATCTTTAGTTTCTTCATTATCCATTTGGTCTTGTCCCTGATCCTTTTTGGGTTTCCAAGCTTTCTTTAGCTGGACCGTGGACTTTTTCCCATCCAAAACACCATTAAGATGAGTTTTGCTTCTGGATGGACAATTTTTTGCCCAATGCCCCTGTTTCTTACAAGCATAGCAAGAGTTGGGTAGATCTTCAAAAAAAATTCCTTGAGACTTTTTACCAAAATTGGAGATAAGATCCACATTTTCTGGGAGCTTATTTAAATCTACCACTTTAACATACATCTTGGCAGTTTGGAGTTTGGTTCTAGTTGCCATAGCCTTGTCTAAAGCCACAAGTTCCCCAAAAGAATTGGCTATTCCTTTGAGAATGTCCTCATGCCAGAACTCTAAAGGGAGTCCAGGGAGTCTAACCCAGATGGGAGTTGTTAAGAAAAAAGAGTCAAAAAGATCCATATTCAACTCCCATTTTTTGATAGTAAGAGAGCATTTTCCAAACGTCCATGGTCCTCCACATAGAACCATATTCATTTCTTCTTTACAGTTGAAGGTAAAAGAATAAAAGCCGTTTAGCATAGGTGTAATAACTATCTCTCCTCGAATGACCCATTTCCTTTTAACCATTTTTGTAAGTGATTCAAGATCTGGTCTTGCTCCTAAAAATTTACCTACTAAGGTGAAATCCATGGAGGACACAAAAAAATCTATTAAAGGATCTGGAATAAAAACTTCATACTCACCTTTCTCCCAGCATGTTTTTGCAGTCACCAACGGGAAAGGGGATTTTCCAGTGGGTTTCTTGCCAAACATAAATGACCACATCCTTTGTTTAGAATACCCTACCTTCAACCCTTCTGAGGATTTTTCCTTTTTAAAGACTCCTTTTTTTTTCTCTTTCTCAATTTCCTACCTCAACTGGGAACCATGAAATCCACAAAAAGGGTCATTTCCACAAAAAGAATTACCATTTTTTGCATCACCCACAAATTGTGATCCATTATTCTTCTCAACCCCTCCTCCACCTTCTGGGATCTGTCCCTCCTATCTGCTTCTCCACCACCTGTCCAACAATGTCCAAGTCTGGAAGAGTAGCATGCAGACCAGCAGAATCAAATTTTGGGGATGTGCCCCATGCGCCCACTGGGGACATGCCCAGTGCGCCCACAGGGGACGCGCCCAGCGTGCCCATTAACTTTCCTAGTATGCATAGTTAGCATTCAAAATTCCCCCAAAAAGGCTTCAAACAGCTTCCAAAAGGCTTTTCTTTTAACTTAATCTAATGTTAGTATCACATCAAAATAACATTACATCATTTACATATGTTATTTATCACATGTTTGGTAGATTTAATATCATTTTTATATATGTACATACATTTCATGGTATAAATGAGTGACATTTATGTCATACAAATACATATGATATATGGAAACATATATACTAGACCTTCCTATACCTAGGGGCCATATCAATGCATGGGGCATCTCCTTCCATAGGTTATAGTAATATTGATTGTATATTTATATGGCATTTCCATTTACCATGTTAACCTACCTTAATTTATTAAATATACATTTCTATTTATCATATTTTATATAATGTTACAAGGTTACATTACTTTAGTATGCTATGACATTTACTTAATTGGATGGTTTAGTCTACATTACATGCTCTCTCTCTACTTATTTTATAATGTTTATTTTTATAATAGGTTAGTCATTATTTTTCTATTGTTTGTGGCATCTTAGCCTTGTTTTTGAATACTTTATTTCCCCTTGGTTTTTTTTTCCTTATCCTTATGTGTATGGCATTTATTTACACCTATTTATGTTTATTTATCTTTATTTGTGTGACATTTATTGTCCATTGTATGTATACCCTTGGCATTATGAGTGACTTTATGTGATATTACATGTAATCCTACTGAGTGAAATTAATTTTTGATCTTGTTTCAATTATTTTATTTATAGGTGTTGTGATCCAAATCACATACTCACCCCTTATTTTTGGTACCATTATCCATATCATGCACCTTTCCTATGTAGTATTATTGATTATAATTATCAATGATGAGTCATATTACATGCTAATTTTTATATGTGTTGACATGAAACTTATATGCCTTGCATTGCATAGGTTTCATACATGATTTTAGGACATTTTCATACTATGATGGCATATTATCCAAATGTTGACATGATTTTACATGATTAATTATTTATATAACATGATACTATTAACTCCTTATTTTGAGATGAGAGACTTATAAGATACACCAATCACCTCAAAAGGGGGTATATTAGTGGATTTTAAATATAAATTTAAGACTTCATGAATATATATTATATATTTTGACATAAATTATAGAGATTATAGATTAGTTAAGATATTATTTTGGGACAATAAGTAATCAATTTGTGTCATGTATATGTAATCAATTTTTAGGCCATGAGTTAGAGGTTTTCAAATATTCACATATGTTTTTGGGCATATGCACTCATTTTCCCAGCATCATCAGGTACAGGTTTTAGATTCAATACATATATCATATAGATACATAACATTCTATATCATGATTGATATAGATTATATAATATTATGTGAATGAGCACAAGTCATGTTATCACTATTACAATTATAAATTGGAATTGATTCATGGGTCTGAAAACTATTCACGCATATACACACTATTACAGTTATTTATTTAAAAACATAATCTATAGTAATAATAAGTGAGAAAACTTGAATCTATAGGTCCACTTACAATTTTTTATTCATAATTATTTAGGAAATGTGGTTTAGGTTCAATGATGCTTAATAGAATTATCATTACTTAGTGAGTAGAATATGTGGCTTCCACCTTAAATCTCAGGGTTACAAGATTACTAAAATATTAGTTACATGATTTAGTGTAGTTTATGTTCAATGACATTCAATGACCTAGGCAATACACCTTATTCATGAGGGTTGTAGAATTTGAATTATAAATCCATGGCCCTACCTTAGCTACAAAAATTTAGGCATAATCACCCAAATTATTCAATTGATTCAATAAGGATTCCAAATTATCCAATGCTTCAACAAGGAAACATCATCTCCAACAAGTTACAGGGAAACATGGTTCACCTACCTAATGGCGTACTCCTTCCTTCATCTTCAAAATCAATTTTTAATATATGAATTTTCATATTTTATTCTAAGGACATTAATTGATAAATTTTGATTTTATTTTTTTGGGGAGAAGGATCCATGTTTGGAGTATGTCCTAGAGATAGAGTTGGTGTATACTCTTAGGTATGTTTCCTTATCCTTTTAATCAAGTATTTTTAATAAATATAAATACTAAAATAAAATGTTTATAAACATTAAAATATGGAAATTAATACTTATTAATATCATTTTTACTCACCCTCACATTACATTAATTTTATGTATATACTTGAATATCATTGACCATTCTCTCACATGTGCATGCCTTTTCTGAGCCTAACCTTCCCAAGTTTCTCTCAATTACCTACAATAAATCCCACATTCTATGTCAAACTAATTATTTATATTAATAAAACAAATATAGATCATCATATTAGTGTTCACGTCTCCTAGATAGTAATGTCAGACTCATAACATATCATCTAATGATAGTGTTTGAGTCTAACCATAATTTTCACCAAGCAATGATCATATTTCAAACTCATAATTCCTATGGGTCAACCCATTTTATCATGACAGTGGCATGATAAATTACCCAAAGAGTATCATATAGATAAAACATAGGTATATGCCTATTATCTATTGGGCACATATCAAAGATACATCTATACACACTGAAGAGGTCTTCCTTGTTCTTCCCAAATGACCAATTAATCACAAAGGATCAAGCTATATCCAAGTATGAATCACTCAATATCCAATATAAATTTTTAGTTTAACAAGTATTGAGAGATATATAATAGGTTCTATCTATTGAAATAACATTGATTCACACATCCACCTAATGTGGAGAACTACATGAAGTTTGACTTCACTCTTTAAAGTATTAGATATGTAGACAGTGATAAATAATTCAATAGGGAGAGGTTGGGGTTAGGTAAATTCACCTTTATTCCCTTTCTTAATTCATATTTATATAATTAAAAATGGATATAGGTTTTAAAGGGAAGCAGATATATTTATATGAGTCACAAATAAAATCACACATCAATATTGCATATAGAGATTAAATACAAATATGTACACATTCTTATATCAAAACAAAGAGGAAAAATGCATATAGAAAAAACTATAGAATAGGAATATAGAATATAATAATATTGAATTGATGTTGTTGATACTATCTAGGCACATATAGAGCTATAGATCCTAATCTAAAAAACTAATAGTTTAATTTTCCATCCTTCTTATTGTTTGTCTACAATTTCGATCCTTCATAAAGTGGTTAAATAATAATTATCATATCTTTGTAATTTATATTTTAAATTTAATTTATATCTTTTAATATTAAATCATTTACAATAAGTCTATCTAATTAAGGATTAATAACCACATTAATCTAAATACAAATAAAAAATAATGTTTTTTTAAGTTGAAAATTTTCAATATCATTTAATATTTGATTTCACATATGGAAATTAATTCCTACATATTAATTATAGGTTTTCATGAATCATGATACATATTTATAGCCTCTAATGAAATATAAAGTGTGTTTTACACACTTAGGCACATCTCTTTATATTTTTACTCTAACATTGTATTTCATTTCAATACTAGAATAAAAGATATAATCTATTGATACTAAAAAATAGTATTAGAAATTTTAAAATATACATATTTAAATACATTCACCTTAAATTGAATTTTCATACACATATGGTTCTTAAATTCCCATCTCCCACATCTATATGATTTCCATGGTTCTAAGCTTCCTAATTTTCTAAAATTCGCCTATAGGAAATCCATAGTTTGTATTTAAATGGTTATAAATAAAATTTAGACTATTTACATACCATAAAATCAATATTTTTACCTTATATACAAGTCCATAAAACTCAAATTATTGAAAAAATATTTAGGCATCCAAACCTAACAGAATCATCTTATGCCAAGCAACAAAAATCATTTTTCAAAATAAAAGTCATCTTCATTAGTTAGATTGTATGTTTATCATGTTGATGGCATGATAAAGTAACCAACAAGTATATTATTGATATAAAATAGGTATAGGAATATTACCTAAATATAATTCATGAAATATACCTTTATACACTTTTTAAAATTCAAAGGAACTTCCATATTCTTTCTAATTTATAAATCAGCCACAAGGAGTAGGTCATATCAAAGTATAAAATACCTCAATCAAAGTCAAAGTTGTAATTTTAAAAGTGTAAAAATATAGATCATAATTTGGGTTCAATAAAAGAGAAAAATTACACACATAAACCTAATGTGGAGAATAATATGTGATAGGAATCCCCTCTTAAGTGTATTAGATATATAGGTAAGTCTCATCTATTCATAGGGGAGTGGCGGGGTTAGATTAATCCACAATTATTCCCATTTTAGGTATAATATCAATGTTCAAAGTGTACCTAGGGTTTTTAATATGATATAATCTTTTGGACTTATATGCATATGTATCCTTTGATATCATACATAGAGATGGATTGCAAGTAGGTGAAATTATTTTTAATAAAACAAAGAATAAAAATCCTTTATAATGAATCCAATAATTTTATTATTCAACATCAATTGATACCATATATAGGTTTACAATTATGTACAACTACATCTAAAAAAACATCTCTTAATGCAATTGAGTCTAAGTGTTATGTCATTAACCTATAGTGCATCTAGGGATATTTGTGGTTGACTTGTGGATTACATACCTTTCATATTATCTTATTTAATTTCTCTATGTTATTAGTATAATTGGACTATGGAATTACCATGGATAATTAGAATATATATAATATCTATTGGTTAGTATTTTATCATCATAAGTTGAATTCTTCTATTCTTCTATTATTGTAGAGGTTTCCCCCATAGAGTGGCTCAGTCATAATTTTAAAGTATTTTTCTCTTTTGTCAATTATTGCTATGGATTTGATTATTCTACTCCTCAATTTTATGATATATTATTCCATTATGACAAAACACCTAAGTAATTTAATTACAAGTTGTATAAGATCCTTGATTTGGGCCAATTTATATGGTGTTATTTTCTAGATTTGTTATTGTAGCAACTAGGTGAGTTGCAAGATCAAAAAACATAACTTGTGATTCAAGGAAACATTTATTTTTTTACCACTATAGTATTGTTCAAAGTATTTTTTGAAAAAAAATGTTCCTATTTTTTTTAGCCTTATGAAAATTAGTAGTCATTGGATTTGTCTCAATGAGATTATCACAATGAAATAATCTTCTAGTCTATCTTTTTTGGGCCTAAAACCCTCCCTCTTAGGCTTTGTGCATGGTTGTTCCTAACACTCATAGCTATGAGAAAGGTCAATAAACTCCAATAAATCATCACATGGATGACATGGAGTCTAAAAATTTATATCCATTGACTTTTGATGTGGTCCAACAAACTTATCCAAATATAAAAATCATTGTGAGGAAGGATTATCTCAATGTAGTAAAAGGGAAAATGGATTTTATGAAGAATCAATTATCAAAATTGAGTGATTATTTAACCATTATTTTAATTAAACTTATGCAAAATAATATTACACCAATACAATCAATTTATACTAATTTAAACAGTCAAAACTCTAATACTAGTTCGAAGCACATGCTTGAAAAGTTGGAAGTGCACAAAGTTGATGGTATCGATTCACTTACTTTGATCAATCAAATAAAAAAATTATTTTATCTACATCATATCCCATGTGTGAAAAATATGATCATGATATATCTATATCTTTAACTTGAGTATTTGACTTGGTATAGGTGGTTATGTGTTCAAAATAAAAAAGAGCACTCTTGTTAGTTTCATAGTTATTTATAAGTACATCTAGAAACATAGCTTTTGATGCAAGCAATTCTGAGACCTGCACAATACCAAAAAAGCCAAAGTATTAGGCCATTTATATTTATATCAAGTGAATTTATTCAAATTAGATTATACCTATTACATTAAAATTTGTGTTTATTGCTATATATAATATAATATGAATTGGTTCAAAGTTCTATCTTATTAAATTAGCATTAATAAAAGCAATGAAAAACCAATTGAAAGATAGGGATGTGTAATCTAATAGTGTAATTTATAATTTTAACTTATTATCATGACTATAAAATTTTATTAAGATTTTATATCTCATATAGTTTCCATTAATGTAAATATGAACATGTAAAATATTGTTATGACTATGTTAAAAACGTAATGAGAAAGAGCCTTGCTCTATTCTTATATTTTGGTTTTGTAAAAAATTATTAATATTTATTTACTATTTATTAAATTATAAGTGGTATAATAAATAATATTAGTCTTAATACCCTAATAATGATTAATATATGATAAATATTTGTATCTATCAATATCTAGTTAAATATACAACTATTATTAACCTCTTATCAATTAGATTTTGAAATAAATATAATGGAGTTGAATATGATATGTAATGTTTTTTTTATTTTATAGGGTAAAATACCTAGTTTTATAGGGACCAAGAACCATAGTTAAAAAGTATAAAATAGAGTATGGATCCCTAAGGGTTGAAACAGTAAAAAGAAATAACAACTAGCTAACTATCTCTATAGAAGGCAAAACAAAAAATAGAAAACAAAAAATTATTTTAGGGGGGTATTCAATGGTTCCTTCTCATCTTTGGACTTATTCTATGGTTCACCTTACTTCCTCTTTGAAACTTTAACCCTTGTTATTTTTCTAGGACCTTCAATGTCAATTTTGGGTAGGATCATATGTAGTCTCTTCTACACCTATTCATGCACTATGAGTCCTCTTGATGGGAGTATTGTTGGGAATATTAGGATGGGGGTACCTAACACCATTATGTGTTGATTGATGTGGGTCCTATCCATAGTCAACTATAGTATAAAGGGAAAAATATTGGACTATTTTTTCCACTTGTCTATTCAAGGCATTCCATTATTGTATAAGTCTCGCCATATTTATCCCAACCTCATGCAACTTATATTAAAAATTTCCAACTAATATTTATTATATTTGATTCCTCCATTATGGAAAATTTAAATTTATCTAACACCTCCCCATAGGTACCCTCATCTAGTAGGATCATTTTGGGTTTAGGGATAATTGATTTTAGAGGGAGGTCTTTAGTAGAAATTTTGGATAAAGGGCTAGATTAGGGGGTACTAGCTGATGGATGGTAGGAACCTAAGGTATGATATTGCTTAGGGGAGTCCTCCTTAGTAGATTAACCCACCATAAAAAACCTCCCTAACCCATAGGTTTTGGCCATGATTTACTAGAAACAAGATCAGGCATTGGTGTAGGATAGGATTGGCATAATTAATTAGATGGGCAAGAGTGATGCTCTCTCAAGACTCAAGGAGTTAAAATGGGAGGATAATTTTATACTTATTTTAGTGATTTCAAAACAAAAAGTGATGAGAGAAAATTAATTCATTCTTACCTTCTAGTGTTAATTATTTCATAACTTGTAGGCATAATTCGGGCCATTAGTATAGGAGGTCTATATGGGGGAAGCCTTTATAGTCTATTTTGATAAAAGCATAAGTAGAAGAACCTATGAAGTATCTCTTAATTTATTTATTGGATTTTATACACATTCACTCCATCACACATCATACATGTAGCTTCTCTAATAAAATCCTCTATGTCTAATATTTTTACTCCTCTCATTTTTATGACCCTTTTATTCCAACTATAAATAAAATCCCTCACTACGCCCATATCATGATCAGTTATCCTCAGCATAAATTTAGTAAGACCACCAAAAAATAAATTTTTCCATAATTTATATATACCTCAAAATTTATATTAGGACATTGGTTCTAATTGATCCTTATCACCTCATTTCCACAATACCTATTAGGTTGAGGATGAAGTTTAGTAGGTTTTATAAAATATTTGTGTTAACAGTTTGAAAAACACTAGAAATGCACACTTCCTCCCACCTTATGTAATAAATTTTCCTCACATTTTCATAATTATGGATCATAAAATCTGAAATCCATCTCTACATTATAAAGGTTCACACATATGGATGCCCAATCACCATCTTATCTTGATGTACATTCATTATGAATGGTTGATGAGACCTTTTAGGGATGTGGCATCTTGTGTGCCAATTGGTTAAAATAAGGAGGTCTACTCTTATATTAGTAAGAATATCCAACACCATATTTCCTTCATGATAAGTGTGTACAATGTGGAATTATATCATCTCTCTCAAATTTATATTGGCATCATCAATTATAGATTTTATTGTATGAGAAGGGGTTATTTTTCCTTCAAGTTAATTTAGTATATTGAAGGATCCCCCCTCAATAATAATAATTTCCATCTTCAGGTTGGAGGCAAGTTAAATGCCCCATAATGCCACCTTAGCTTTAGATACATGATTCATATATGTTCCAATGAGGTCCATGTAGATAATAATCAACATCCCCTTCAAATCCCTTATGGATTCTCCCCTACTAAAATGTCCCAATTTTCCTTTTGGAGGCTCTATAAAATTTCAATTTAACCCATATTTTAGGTGGAGTGGTCCATATTGTGTTTATGATATATATATTTATATGGGGAGATTATTTTTTAAACCACCTATCAATTACTAAAGATTAGTTATGATAAGGTGGGTCCTAGATTTTTGTTTGTGGGAGGGAAGGCTTTTCAAATATCAGTGATTGCATAACATAGTCAAATAAATACCCTTTTAGGTTGGTGCATTTTAGTTGAGAAAATGATATCATTATAGGCTTTCCAAACACTCAAAAACCACTATAAGAGAGAAAAAAATCCATAAGAATTCTAAGGATAGGATATTTTAGGGTGGTTTCCATTACTTAATTAGGTCAAACACATTATTTGGTTTAACCCATGAGAGGTTGAATTTATTCAACATCTAATCAAATAATCTTGAAGTGAATGGAAAATTAAAAAATAGATGGTGAACTAAGTCCTCAACTTTCCTACATAATGGGCATCTGCTAGGGACTATCAACCCTCTTTTTTCCAAGTTATCCACTATTAGGATCTTATCATGGTCTACCATCCAAAATAAAAAGTTAACCATGGGGGTCAAGTTTTTTATCCATAAATATTTCTAGTAGTTCCATTCATCTTCTAGGTTTAGATCAGTGATGTGTCATGAAGACACTAAGTACATGTCATTGTATTCATCTACCCATAAAAATGATCTTTCTTAGGGAATAAAATAATGTGAACCTATTTGATGGAGGAGTTAATATTTTAGATTTCCTAAACTTCTTTAGTTCTGTACCCTTCTATGGGAAGAACTTCCTAACTCTTTGATCCTCCATTCTCAACCCAATAATATTTAACTTTGGATCCCCATATTTATTTAAAATCATGTATATATTATCCTAAATATGCTGTGAGGAAAGAGGGATAGTGGACATCTTGGTATTTTCCCAGAAGTATATTTTCTCTCCATCTCTAATTTTCCATTTTATTCCTTTTATAAGAAGATCCTTATAATTATTGATGGATTTATATAAAGTGGATCCATCCTCTAGAGCTTCTTCCCACATAAAGTAGTCTACCTCAAGATCTTTCAGGTGTTTAGCCTTGACAATTATTTTCCATTCTCTATCTTCTATCATAAGTCTCGATCCCATTTTTGATAGTAGATCCCTATTCATGGACTTAATGCTTCTAAATACCAATCTTCCATTTAATTTAGGAAGACAAGATTTTTCCAAAGATACAAGGTGAGACCTAAATTGGTCCTCATTTCCCTTCCATAAGAAATGATTTTAATTTTTTTTAATTTTAGATACCACCTTGGTGCATATCTAAAATATGGACACTTGATATATAGGGATACTCTAAATTAAGGCTTTGAGAAGCTATAATTTGCCTATCTAGGTGAGGAGGTGTCCCTTCCATCCTATTAGATTTCTTTGGATTCTATAAATTATGGGGTTACATAGTTCAAAATACATTTTACCTTCATATAATGTAATGCACAAATAACTTTTTGGTAGTTTGCTCACCTGACATTCCAATATTCTTTCAATTATTTTCTACAAGATGATTGAGGTGTTAATGAAGAAAAGAGAGCTTTTACAAAATTTAATGCATTAATTTGAGACAAATTCATAGTTTTATACAATAAATTTAAGCTATTTATCTTCCTCCACATAAGCTTCCCCTAAAATGATCATATCATTTATGAATTGTTTGTGGGTGATAGGATTAGTATTGACTGCAATTGAGATGCCTTTGATTAGGCCATGTGTGCAGGATTTTAGTAAACTCCTCCCTAGTGTTGTTACCACTATGATAAAGAGATATGGGAAGAGAGGTTATCCTTGTCTTATCCCTTTAGAAGTGGAGAATAATATTTTTGGTACTTCATTCATAATTATGGATAATTTGATAGTAGATATGCAATTTTAGATAATTTTCCTTAGTTCTTGATTGATATAGTTTAGTTTATATATTAGATTACACTTGGAAATTATATGTATTTAAATTCTTGTGTTATTATGATATGAAGGATAGTTTGAAGTGATGGTTATAGCCTTAAAGTGAATTTTATTATTCAATGTATGGTACATGTGATTAATTTACTTGGTTGAGCATTAAGACTTAAGGGGATAATTTTTATTTCATATGGTGAAATACACCTTCTTAACTATGGAAAATTAGTTCCATACGTGAATTTAATAATTGACTATAATACAAGTATTTTTGGATGTTCTATGTTATCTATATGATTATGATCTCCTTTATGTGATAACTTAATACCTTGCACTTGAGTTATTGGATGAACAAATAGTTGACTATGTTATGAATTATTGATCCTTTATATGTATGAAAACTAAGTTGAATTCACTCTAAATTTATAATTTCCACTTGGAAAAGCATAAATTAAATTAATTTTATTTAACTATGTATGTTTTTTAGATGATGTCACAAGATGAAGGAAATACATTACAAAGATGCCATATTTTGCATTTTCAAAACTAGTACCCAAGTTGGAACCTAGATTAGTGAGTATGAGAAGATTTACATTAAGGCTCTATTTTAGGCACATAATGATGTTTTTATATTTATATTACATTCACTTTCTTAAAAATATTAAAGAGCAGAGGTAACATTGTCCCTTGTTCTATAATAAAAAAAATTTAAACTTAGGTATGAGATCTATACATTTTATGGATTATGTGAATTTATTGATGGAATGAAAAGTATTGGATATGCATATATATTAATTTCATGTTATTATAAGAGTAAGATTATTGTGTATTTTTATATTTATATATCTAGTACCATTATTTCTACTAAAGTGAACATTAAGGTTATTTAACTGGATAAGGAATGCTAGTTTAGATAATATCATTGAGTAAATATGAAGGTCCTTATATTAGTATTTTTAATTTGAATTATATAAGTAATTTATATGAAAAATGGACTTTATTAATAATTTTATTGATTGAATCTATTGCATAAGTTGAAATTATCATTATATTCATTACCTATTAAGATAATTTGAATCATTTTATAAGGATTATTTACTTGTGATTAATTTGGAAATCTTAATATTATTAGATACTAATGAACTACCTATAATTAAAGTTATTTATAATAATATATGTAAATTATTCTATATTTATTTTGGGGACTTGATGCATTGATATAAATATTTCTCAATATTTAATTTTGTTATTAGAAACATCAATGTTATGCATAAAAGGCTTAAAAAGGATTGTGTGTATGCTAAATTATGTTGTGTGAAAGCAATGGAATATTGATATTGTTTCTTAAATAATATTATGGAAGTCTAGATGAGAAATAATCTTATTTATTATAATACAACTGATTTTTATAATAACTTTATTATCGGTTTTGAGTCTTGTTTATATGGTTGTTCTAATTTACTTTTCTATAAATATTCATTTGTCAACTTTATTGGCACATTTAAATTAAGTTGTAAACTTTAATATTATTAAAGATAAATTATTTACTCTACTAAATTATTCTTGCATTGACTGAGAAGACTTGCACTTATATTTTCTTAAGTATTATTTTACTTTATTTTAGGGTAGAATAAAAGTATCTTTCTTAAATTTAGTGTGATTATTTTTGGAGTTTTACTCAAAATAATTTTGGTAATAGGATGAAAACATGAAATGATATGATTATAATACAAATCTCCATTTTTAACACAAAATATGTTTAGTTAGAACTTGTATTTTTTGTGATTTATAAAATCTAGTAAATCATACTTGTATAATTAGGTCTTTTAACATTAACTTCTCATTGTATTTGATATCAAGTAATAATAATATTTAAGATGTCAGTGACTATTGAAATAATTATTTATTTCAATTAGACACTATTAGAATTAATGCTATTATGTACTCTTTTTTATCAAAGTATTTTTAGGCCTCTTTGAGATTGTGATTAGACAAAACAAGTGATAGTTTCAATACTAAAAAAATATTTATAGCATTTAAGTTTTGTACATTTGACAAATATCAATCAAGGATCTATCCCTTAGTTCTATACCTCCATGTTATTGAAATGATCACATTCATGATCTCATTATTCCTAAATTCTTATCCCTTACTCTAATCAATATGTATTTCATATTGCACATAAGATATTAAAACTTGATAAACATCCTTCACTGTCAGTTTTAAATCCATAGCTACTTTATAACCTTCTAAACACTACTAGCCATAAAATGACAATATCATCGATGGTAGTCTTAATCCTCTTCTAATGCCTAGTTGCCAAAATTCATACAAATTTCAAATGATTCAAAACTTATGGGTTGACCTATTTTTATTATTGAACCCTACCATGAGATATATCAAAAGGTGTTGCATAAATACAAGTCTAAGATTTCTCATTACTCATCTATCAAATACCAAGCATCAACCTACTAAATATAAAAAATAAACTAAAAAACCAAGCTATTATTCCCTATTCATCCCTATTTTCATATTAAGAATATTAGTAGTCATATTATAGTTTTAAAGCATTTAAAGAGTATCAAATGAGTGATACTTATTAATTTACAAGCTTTATCACTGCATGCATCATCATATAATATGTTGAAAAATTATGTACACACTTTATAATAAATAGAGGAGAACCAAATAAGTATGATTCTCTCTTTGGATTATTGGCTATGTAGGTAGTGACCATTGACAAAGAGGTATTTGGGGTATCTTGATATTGTGAGTCCACTAACCCATTTTCAGAAAACGCATTCCAAGGGTGAAGAAGGGTGAAGAGTTAGGGTTTTATCAATCAATGAATGGTGAAAAAAGCATCCCAAACATGAATACATCACCATAAAGGTGATATGAGACCCAAAATAATGAATTTGGTCACATCCATATCTAGTAATTAATTTATAGTAGACACCTGCATCAAATTTAGATATTAGCATTGATAGTAGTGTCAGGATTCGATGGTAGTGTTTACATCTACAAAAGTTTAGAATACGATGATTGATCCAAAATATTGATCATACCTACGTTACACTTGTTTATAGTCTCGATATGATTGTGTAAAATAAACTATATAAATACCATTGTTTATTATTTATTAAAATATATTTGAATAGTTATACTTTACTATTTCTATCAATCTCAGTTGTATAAATTTAGAATATTTTTTATCTAAGTTTTTTTTATTAAAATGTCTATTATAGACTAGTTTATCACCCCTATCCTTAAACTAATTATATATTATTAACATTATGCCACATATCTAAATTTTTGGGTTAAACATTTGGTGAACCCAACCTTTGGTTTAAAAATCCTAGTTTGACATAGGGTTTATTGATTTACTATTTTTCTTGAATTTTGATTTCTAATTTATGATTTCATTTTTTTCAAAATTTAAAAATCAGAATTTATTTTCCTAAAATCATGTTTAATATGTATACGTCCATTAGTTACTTCATTATCTAGTATATAATTATATTCATGGTTTTTTGTATTAAACTAGTCTATCATATAACCAAAATAAATAAAAAGATTAATCAACACAAAGAGAGTATTTAATAGGATCAAAATTTAATATCTCTCTACAACTATTTTTGTCACAATATAGAGATAGTTTCCCAATGTTTATATGCAAGCTCCCAACCCTTTTTACTAATTATATCCTATTCAAATGATAACTACCATCCCACTCCCATTATTCACCCACAAATTATATTGTATTACATGGTACACATTGCCACTACATCAAAAGATAAGCGTTACCAACCTATTATTCCACTTATTAATATACAACATGTTCCTCCCAAGCCTAAACTAGTGATTAAAAGTAAAGGGTATGATGTTTTTGACCAACCAAGAAATTTTCATGTCATTATTTCAATCCTAAAGGTTTTAAAACAATCTACTATCTATAATAATATATTATAAAAAACATTATGTAAAGTACAATTACCAAGTGATATAGAGCCAACCTAATTTACAAACATTATGGAAGATCTCAAAAAAAATACAAATCTCATTACCTTTGACCCAAAATATCTACCATCAAAAGACATTAACCCATATTTTCTTTTATTCATACAAGTGAGTATGCATAATAAGGGAATCAAAAGTGTGATAGTTGATAATGAATGTGATATAAATATTTATGTCACATAATTATTAACCACCATGGGTATTATCACCAATCTTATTCAAAAATTAGACATTCATATCATAGGATTTTAAAATTTGTGTAGCCCTTCAATTGGCCAAAGGAAATTATATGTGACAATGGGACAAAAAAAGTTCCAAATAAATTCAAATTAATTTCTCAATAATACATTATAACTTACTCTTGGGTAGACTTTACATACACACAATAAAAGCCATCCTATCTACATTACATTAATGTGCCAAATTCATACGTGATGGGACCTTATTGATAATTGTGGTCGAGATGAACCTTTCAATTTTTTTAAAATGTTACATTCCAACCAAAAGGGGTTCCTAAAATCATACCACCAAATCCATACATTCCACTTGAAATCATACTATCCTATGAGATGGGTGAATCAATCAAAATAAATTATTTAATAAAAGATGATTATAAATCACTAGATAATAAGGTGTACATGAATGAACAATTAAAATAAGAACCATTACCAAAAGAGATAATAATACCAAAATAATAGGAAAATCTAACATTTAAGATTTCTTTATTGGTTAATACCAAGAAACAAAATGATTAAGTTTTAGATTACTATGATGGTGATGATGAACTTCCCACATATTAAGATTGATAAACAATTAAAAAAACTAAATTTTGATCTACTTTATCATCTTTTACATAAAATATTCACACCTATAGGTCTTGGTGCATATAAGTTTAAGGAATAACTAGAGGATACAAAGGCACATTCAGATAAGGGTAATGAAACATTATCAAATGAGCATGTAAATGTTTTTTATTTAATCCATCCATATAGGATCCAAACATTAAGTCAACCTTATAATAGATAATTATAGGTAGATCATGTCAATAACATGGTATCTTCACATGGAATCTTCACAGCACAGAGGGATGAGGGAAGAGGGAGTGTGGCTGGGGATGTGGCCATGCTAAAACCCTAACCTCCATGGCTACATCTTGGACTTTGTCGACTAGATCCCAGTCTGCAAGTGGCACGGATGGAGGGAGTCTTGGTGTTTAGGTGTAACACAAAAATGAGTGATCATTTATTGCGTGTTACTTTATTTTGCTTTGAATCTCTGTATTAGATGGAACCTAGGTTGGATTTCTAGCCTGAGGTGGATGGCCATCTTGATCTGGGTTGCAAAGTAAATAGTGTTTGGATGAGGGAAACTTTGTTTCCTCTATGGTTCGTGTGTGAGTCGCGATGCCCTGTTAAGGGAAAAATGGAGAAAACATAAGCTATATAGGAGCCCTGCTCAAGGAAAAAATGATGGGTGTGGTAGATCTACCTTCGTCATGGAGGCGATAAGAGTGAACAGCATGCTTGACATCGTGGGAATCATTTGGTGGGTTTGCAAAGAAATATTTTGATAGTCGTCATCTGTGAGTAAGTCCTTTGACTTTGTGGTCTTGAGTTGCTGGTTCGAACTTGGGAGCCCGCTTTATTCATTTTGGAGATGGGTGAAGGTGTCTCTGTTTATGAGGTTTTAGGTCCTTGTAAAACCTAGTTTTCAAGTTGTTAAGCCTAGTTTTGTTTAGGTTTTAGGTCCTTGTAAAACCTAGGTGCTTTTATTGGTTTATATTGGAGGTTTCAGGTCATTGAAAAAACCTATTCTAGATGTTGTTCTACAATATGTTTTAGGTATGTTTTTCCTGGTGGGTGTTAATGTTTAATCTTTCTTTTTTTTGTTAAAGGGTTTTGGGGCCCCTTCAAAACCTACTTTTACCTTAATCTAAAACATGGAATCTTCACATAAGTCTCCACAATAGATTTTATATATAACATTAATACAAGATACACCGAATATAATTATTTATATGTTAATTGAGTATAAGATGATATATCTACCTCTAACATGCACATACAAGTAACAGAATCATTCCTAAATATTGGCCAACATATTTTAACTATCATCATATTACTGACCATAATACAAATCAACGTGAGGCATTGAAAACCCAAAATTAGAAATACAAAGATGAATGGCGTATAATTATCATACCTAAAAAATGGAAAAGACCTTCGATTTATAATATTTCAAATGGAATAAGTGCAATGAATCTTACTTATAAATTCCAAAATCTCAAATATCTAACTATTACTATAAATATTGATGGGGTATATTGTTCACATCTCAAGGTTGATATACATAATTTGTATATAATTTATAACACCACATTATTCCAACATTTTGTATATAATGTTGATGAGTTACATTAATTTCCACTAATAAAATAATATTTAGGCCACATCATACTATCCATAACATGTGGATCCATGGTTGTTTATAATGTCATCTAGATTGTGAATCTAGAACCAAACTAAACCTTTCATCTTAGTGAGTATTAGTTGTCTAAGATGAATGTAGTGATGAATAATAAAAACATGTGCCTAAATTTATAATTAAAAAATAAATATATTTGTGTTTCACATGATGGATACATTAGTAGGCTAGTAGCAATAGTTGTTGGGACTAACTTACCTAAAAAACATTGAAACATTGGCAATGGAAAAACATAACAATGGTGGCAAAAAAAGGGGCCACAAAGACCACCAGATAGTCCTTTATATTATAAATGGGAAGAATCAATTATTTCATTGTGGTTAAAATTATAAATTACAAAAAAGTGTGAACAAATTAAAACATTCCAAAAAATCAAATATTCAATAAAAAACAAAAACTTTCAAATAATTCAAAAATACAAAAAAATCATCATTCCCTAATTTTATTAGATCCTTGACATATATGTTATTTGATTTATAATATTATATATAATATCATTTAATTTATATATACACATATTTTTCATGCATCTTTGAGTGTGATAGGCATACCCAAACACATAATCTATGCAATTCTAGATGTTGGACCTTTCCTCTACTCATGTCATATAGTACATTGGGGGAATATACTTATTCAATCACGATTGATATAGGTTGTATATCCCTTATTATAATTAATAAATTGTCATGTTTGATATTATATACTATCTCTTACACATATTTATATCAATTCTCATATATTTCACAATGTACATGATATACGATGCTACATAACATTTTTTGTTAACACATATATGTAGGGACTAGAATAATATGTTTATGATGGTTTCTTATGATTAATATATTTTTCACTTCTTGAAGTATATTCCATTGATTTATATTATCTTTATTATGTAAATTTTGAATTTTTCCCTTCCTTATTGGACCCTATGCAATTGTATGTTGATTAGACATTTGAATATGTCATTCCTTTCGATTGTGCAACTTTTGAACATGTCCCTTATATGAGGTCTCCTTGGATCATTATTTTGTATTACATTGAGTGGCATTATGTGTGTGATTTTTCTTAATAATATTTTACTATTACTCTATAAACATTTACATGATATATATCATGCATATTAGGACTTTATGTGATCATATACTATGATTTTAATTGATATATCTATTTTGACATGTTATCTATATATGCTACATGATTCATACATAGACTATTTAACTACCTTATCCATATGAGGTAAGGTACCTTTAATGATTTTGTTTACTTTAATTAAAAATGGGGTCATATTAATGGGAGAATGTCATAGAATCATGACCTCCACATGTACTTAGTTTGCAAATTTTAGTGGGGGCATATTACAAAGATATGACCTCCACACATACTTTTTCATAGTGTCCATATTTTAGTGGGGGAATGTTATAAAAAATAGCTTCCATACTTATAAAATTACTTAATATCTATAGGATTTAGTTGGGGCATGTCACAAAGACATTAACTCCACACTTTTAAAATCTCCATTTTAGTTCCATGATTTAGATATACACTTGGATCAAAATCTTATACATTACACCAATTTTACATAAGTTTAAAACATACTTTTTTAGATTTATGACACATATACTATAGTTTAAACATATTTTAGGTGCATATAACATTTTATTTCATTATAAATTTATGAACTTACCAATTATACTACTCACTAGGATGCATCAATTACACTAGGATGTACTTTTATCAATCTTTTTTTTGTTGTAAGATTGGGTTTATTTTATAGGTATAAGTGACTAAAACATTGAACTTCACTAGATTTATAGATTTAAGTGATTAAATAATTTAATATCACCATTTTTATAGGATGAATTGATTAAATCATCACCCTCACTAGACTATATATATATTCACACTTTATTCATGTGATTAATATATAATGATATCAATCACCATGTCAAAACTCATCCTTACACTAGATTATGGGTATACTACATTCTAATATCCCTCTTCAAATCTCCAAGGTTTAGGTTTAAAACTTTTCCATATCCAATGATTCATAAGGACGAACCTTTATAAAGTTAAAGGATCAAGAGGCAACCTAGTTTCATTGACACATAGGCATACTCCTTTATTATCTTTCTTTTCAAGCATTTGAATTATTTCAAATTTCAGATTATATGCACTGATTTATATGACAACATAATCTTGGTTATAGGTCATACACCAAATAATTAATTAATGTGGTCTCAATCAAAGGAAATGTGTGTTATACACACATAGGTACACATTTCTTTCCTTTAAACTAGTAATTTCACCCTTATCCATTAATATATTAAAGAAGAGGAGGGGAATGTAGATACTAAAATTGAATATTTAGAGCATCTCAGTATTTTAAATTTTACAAATATCAATTAGGGATCTACCCTTTATTTCTAAACCTCCCTAATGCTAAAAGGATCACATTCACCATCTCACTATGCCTAAATTATTATATCTTATTTTTATCCAATAGGTCTCATATATTGCATAAAAAATCCTAAATCCTAATAAACATCCTTCACCATCATTTTTAGATCCATACATGTTTTCTAACCTTTTGGACACTACTAGCCATAAAGGGACACTACCACCAATGGTAGTGTCTAGATCCCTATCTAGTGTCTAGTTGCCAAAAGTCATAAAAATATTAAATGATTTTAAACCTATGGGTTGAACTATTTGTCTTATTGAACCCTATCATGTGATAATTTCAAAATGTGTGGTATAAATACAAGCTTAATCCTTCTCATTTATCGTGTAGCAAAATACTAAAGAAACACCTACTAAAGATAAATTAATCAACTAAACAACAAGCTATTATACCCTATTCATCCCTATTTTCATATAAATCATATGAGAAGTAATATTATAGGTATGAAGCATTCAACTATTATCCCATGAACAATATTTATCAAATTACAAGCTAGATCACTTCATGCATCATCAAATAGTATATTGCACCCTTGTGCACATAGTTTCCCATAGATAGGGGAAAAATACATAAGTATGAGGCCATATTTGGAGTATTAGATATGTATTTAATGCCCATTGATATAGGGGCCTTTGGAGTAACTTGATAATGTGAGCCTGCTAACCCATTTTTTATAAATATCATTCTAAGGGTGAAAAAGGGTGAAGATATATGGCTTTATTAATAAACGAAGATAAAAAACCTATATCCTAGAACTAAATACATCAACAAAATGGTGAGAAAAACATAAAACATGGAAGTTAGTTGCACCCAAATCTAGTCATTATTCTATATTGGACACCTAGGTCAAAGTTAGACACTAGTGTCAATGGTAGTGTCCATATCTGATGTCAGTGTCCACAGCTATAGAATTATAATTTTTAGAATCTGATAATTGGTCCATAATATTGATCTTTCCTACTTTACATCGATTTTCAATCTAGATCTACTTATGTATAGCATAACAAATAAGTAACATTATTTATTATTTATTGAAATATATTTCAATAGTTATACTTTACTATTTTTAACAATCTCTATTATATGAATTTAGAATATTATTTATCTAAATTTTATAATTAATTGGCCTACTATAGTATTTTTTATCACCCTTATGCTTTAATTATTTTGATATTATTCACCCTATATGACATATCTAAATTTTAGGGTTAAACAAATAGAAATTCATTTAGTGGATGTACCCTAGATTATGGTAATGAATGTGGTATATACACATTATGTTTAATATCTAAGTATGTTAAAATTACAAATTTATTATATGGAGTTTTAAATTTACATATTTTGAGTTAGGGTTAACCTAAAACTTTAATGGAAGATAGGCAAACTCTCTTAATATGGATCTTTAAAGAGTAATCTTAAGGAACCTTAGATCATGTTACATTGATTAAAGTAAATTAGGGGGAATTATTTTTCCCTAAGTCAACATAACCAATATAAGAGTTAAATTGTATAACAAACAAGTTTTAATTTGAATTAATCTTACAAAACTAATTGAGTTAAACTCAAAATCCCTTAAGAAGTAAAACAAACTATTAGAGATTAGTCATGAACCTAACTCATTTACACATATTTTGAAGTTAAGTGAGTTGTGTCATGATGAGACATTGGATTATGAATGTACTCACTTAATATTTAGTTAATTTGATGATAAAACTTATATATTCTTGATTATTAATTTTTTTTTTGTTTGAATTTTTAAGTATATGAAATTAGTATCATATTAAAAGTTTCTAACCTAGTGGTCTTTTGGGAAAACTAGAATTTTGTTAGCCTATGTATCACATTGAAAGCATGAAATCCTAGAGATGCATGTGACAAAAACCCTACAAGATTTAATAGAGTGGTAATAAGGTCAAATAGCAACATAAAAAGGGATGAATTCCCTCCTAATAATGAAAATAATAATAACATTGATAATAATGATGATGATAATCATCTGGCAAGGAATGGTGAGTTTATAACTAGTATTTTTGGAGTAGTCACCACCATATAACAAATGAAAAAAGATCAATAAAATATATAGACAAATATGGAAGGCCACCACCATAAAAAAAACCAATTAGAAGAATACCACACGGAAGTGTAAGATGATATTTCATAACCTCAAGTAGAAAATGATCATTTTATTGAGCTAAGGAAATGTTGGCCAAAATTGGCCTACATACAAAACTTTTTCCTAGATGGATTAGGGTAATCTCCTAGACCATTCACTAACCTTTTACCCCCATGACTAGTCTCTTTCTAGTCCTGGTGTGGTGTGAAGAGATGTGTAGAGTTATTTTCAAGTGGAGGATCCAATGGTGTAAATATAAAATAAACCTCATGACTCTACCTAATTTACAATACAAGCTTTTGAAAAACTTTAAACAAGTTTTAAGGTAAATTTAGAGATTTTAAGGAAAAGGCCTAGAAATGGGTCTTAAACTACAAATGAAAGATCTAGCTAGTTTTCAAAATATTTGAGAATTCAGGGATAAGAAGGAAGTTTTCACAAAATTTAATATATTCTAATGAGTGAAAAAATATGTCTAGAGAAGATAATTGGCCCAAAAGACCCCCAGAAGTGCATTAGATGAGTTGAGGGGCTTATAAATAGAAATTCTTAAGTGAAAAAGTGACTTTTGAGGAAGTAAAATTAGTTTTGACTTCTTCCCCCCTCTTTATGGTGTATTTTACCTATTTTGACATGTTCAAGTCCATTTAGAGTCATTTAGAGTGGAGGAGAGGTGTTTTAGAACAAAAAGATGCATTTTTGAGCTTTTTAGAGCTTTGGCTAAACAAGTTTTTTGAAGGGTTTTCTTAATACATGAGCTTAGCTATCATATTAAGGAATTCATGGTGTCACTAATATCCTCTCTTAGGCCTCTAAAACCATATCCAAACATAAGAATCAATAGAGGCAAGGAAAACCTATCATCTATAAACTAGGTATGAAAAAGGTTTTCTACCACTAATAGAGGTCCAAGCAATTCATAAGGTTTCCATAAGGAAGTAAAGGTCACTTAAATCATAAAAAATCTTTCCCAAGTGTTGTATTTCATAGGTAGGATTTTAGTTCTTCATGCTAGGTAAAAACCATTTTGGGCAGTCTTGGACATCTCTAAGAGAGCCACAAGTTTTCACTTGGTATGGTCAAGAGAAAGGGATTTCATCTAGAAGACTTTGGGAAGTGATATGGAACCTAATATCTTTCCAATTTTTGGTATTGGTGATCTATTTAATCCCCCTATATTTATGAATAATTGATAATAATGTAGGGGTGTCTACATGGTTTATCCATCCAAATAAGATCCAGGCTTTATTTTATTTCTTTACTTAAGGATATCATGAGGAATAATGGTTTTATGGGAGTCATTATAGGGTAAAATAGGACCTATTAAATTTTTTTTATTAGGTAACTCTTTACAAGAAGTTACTTATGGCATAAAACCTATTTCCTATGTTGTCCTTATGAATAGTCCATTTGGTCAATTTCATAATAGATCCTAGGTTATAAATAAAGTTAATTCATCTCCAAGAGTTTTAAATTAAATTATTAAGTCACTAAATGCTTCATTAATCCAAGATAAGGTTCATATGCCTCGATTTTTAATGTAGTCTCCTTTGAGATGGTTTTGGTGATCCAATCTCTTTGATAAGGTACAACTATAGTTGATGAGTTTATATTGTTTGAGTGGTGTCTAAATGATGTCAAAATGATATTCACAAGCATAAATGACCAAATAAGTCTAATTTATTCATGAAATTAGTTAAAATTCAATCTCAAGAGGCCATACTCTCTCAAGGTACCAAGATTACCTTTAAGTCTATTTTATAATGAATGTAATAATCGGGTCTATAATATGATCATGGAGAGTGATGATGAGTAACTATAAAAAATAACATAATTTATAGCTTTCCACAATACCCAAAGCATCAGATGAACACTATGTGTAAATATAAAGTCAACAAGATTTTGAAATTCTTTCAAAGAATCATCTTTCTAAAGAGGTCCATAGAAATGTTCACCTACAACAAACAAGGAGTTAGTAGAGGTTTGAAGAGGAGATGATTTGTTTAATGAGCCAACTAAATTTATAAGAATAATAATTCAATCCCTTTGATTTTGAATAATAAATTATACTCTATATGTATCCATCAAGTAAAATATGCTCATATAAGACTTGGTAGGTGAGATAATGATATGTGTCTTGAGTAAAATCTCCACCTATAGTAGTCATAACTTTGACTTGGAATGCAAAGAAGATTTAAGTGTTTGAGAGTGTTTTTATATAAGGTTTAAAGTATTCTAAATTAATTCACACCACTTAATTTTAAATACAAATGAATTATTTTTTATCTCAATCATGGAGAGCTTGTTTTTATGAAGAAACAACATTATAATTTTCCTTATTCAGAGATGTTAAGCTATTTTTGGATTGTTTAAGGTAATTTATTGTTTTTGTTTCCATGTATTTTAAGTATTTACATGTTATGATGATGTTTATATGAGAAAATTTAAGACCTTATATATTTATTAAATTTCATATGCACCTACATGGAATATCTCACTCCTCTCTCTCTTACTCAAATCATATCACTTATAACCAGTGTTGGCAGAGTGTAGGTTATCAAGAAAGAAAGATAAATGGTGTGATGACAAGGTGTATAAGACTAATAAGTGTATAATAAATGGTAAGGATAATGTTATAAGTATTATATAAAATAAAAAATTCCTTTTCATAACTCTCATACCATTATGACAAGGTGAAAAAATACAAGCTTAGTCATGAACCCAGAAAGCGTAAAAAACCAGGCAACCAACTAGCTAGTTTTAGGCAAATTGAGTTTTGGGGCATATATAGATACAATAAAGTTATTAAATTTGATAAATTTAGTGATAATTAATAGTTTATATATATTTAATATTTATTTAAATAAATAATGAGTGAAATTAACCTTTATTTTGTCACAGTCTTATGCATGTCTGTTGAGGAGAACATGGAGCTGGATAAGCTTCTTGAAGAGCTATAAGGTATGACGGATGGTTTTAACATAATGTGAGTGTTTGTGAGGAATTTTAGTGTGATTTTAATTATTTTAAAACATTTTTATAGTGATCATATTGAAATTTTCAATGAAAAATGAAGAAAAGTGCAAGTTAACCAAATTTAGGATTTTGGCATGTAATTATAGGCAATCAAAAAAGGCATGTTCTAAGAACTAAAGGGGATGGATAATGAAATATAATTATTTTAATAGTTTTTTGATATATTTAATTTCATAATTAAAAAATAATTAGGTCTTGATACATCATAATTAATTAATATACACCTATTTCTCTCTCCCTATGTCTCGGTTCTCATTTTTTGAGTGTGTATCAGGCCTAAATTGTTGATTCTAGATGTTTTTATTGATTTAAAGTGGAAAAAAATTATTTTAATAGTTTTTTGGCTACCTATATTTCATAATTAAAAATTAATTATGTCTTGGGACCTCATAAAATTTAATAAACAGATCTTAAGACTTACACATTCATGCACAATCTTGTAAAAAGGGTGTAAAATTTTGTGTTTTGCTCAGTTTTGGGCATATGAAGATTGTTCAAAGTTAATAACATAATTAGATAAATTAGGGATGTAAAAATATAAATTTTAGTGGTAATTTATTCCATTTAAAATTACTCAATCTCAATATATATATTTTTGAAGGCTCTCAACCTCTGAAGGACTGCATATTTACCTAACTAGGCTTTCTAAAAAAAACTCTATATCTCAAGTTTTAACTAATGAAAAATCATGAAAACTTATAATAAAGTATATTTAATCATATTTTAAGTTAATAATATTTTTTTCGTTTTGTAACATATGGTATAGTATGGATTTCAGGTATAGGGTGTGTGATAGGCCTTAAGAGGCCTAATTAGAATCATACTAACAAAGGAAGTACCTTTTAAACTTGGAGTCTGACCTTGAAATTTTTTGGAAGGTTGAATGGAGATATAAGGTGGTTAATTAAGGTCCCAATTAAAAAATATTTTTTCTATATTGGTAAAACAAGGAGAAAATGTAATAAAAAGGCTAGAAGTCTAGTGGTGTTGTTATGAACCTGAGATGTGAGAGAGTATTGGTGGACGATTGAGAGGATTAAAGGGATTTGAAAAAGTGTAATATTATCATGAAATATCATCCAATTTTTTATATTTTACTCATAAATCCCATAATAATATTTTGTATGTTGAATGGAGAAGAGCTTGTATAGATTGGCTAGTGAATGAAGAAAGTAATTGGAAAGAGGATATAGTTATATGGTTATGATAAAAATGGATACAAGAGACTATATGGATAACCAATAAATTAATTGGTTTTCTATCTCTAGGATATGTATAGAGGTACATTATACACCATTTGGAGATTCACTATATGAAGACAAAGTTTTGAAATGGATTATCTAGGAGGTAGCATTGGAAGGAAAGATGATGGTTTGAGATTGTTTCCACAAAGTTCCAAAGAGTTGATTAGGTCTGTACAAACCTAATCCATGCTCTCACAACATAAAAGAGCCCCTAAAGACCATTCAAATGTAAATATGAACCTATACCAATGAAAAATTTAAGTCTTCTCTCCAATTGAAATATATTAAATAATATGATGGTGGTATCTCATCAAGATATCATGATGGGGATCCAAACAATGTTTGACAAGTCATTCACCATAAAAAATCAACACCTACAACCATATGTACACAAGCATATCTTAAATATCATGAAGGATTAAGATAGAGTGATAAATGGTGGAATCCCATTATTATAAATGTTTATAAGGTCAATAATGGTGATATGAATTCATAAAGTATAATGAGGGGGGTTAGAAACATTGCTTGATAATTAAGGTCAACTGTAGCATGTACTTTTACAGCCATACAAGTGTCATTTTTTCTCACACATTCATATAATAGAAAAGTGCCAAATAAAAAATCATTCCATTAAATTAGTGAACTTATGAAGACATTTTATGAAATTCAAGTAACTAATGGTATCCCCAAGATTTATCATGACTACTATAGCTAAGGCACTCTTCATGAAATTTCAGGCAACTTACTAGTAAGTTTTGGTAAAAATCACCTACAGGACTTAATATGCATGATAAAAGTATGAAAATTGATGTATATTTTAATCATGATTTTATATACCTATAAATAATATTGGTTAATAAAATATAATAGGTAGACTACTCACTATTTTGTCACAGTCAACCCCCTATTTGTTGACAATTAAAAGAATGATGACAACTTAAGCAAATTTGGAAGGAAATTCATCTACAGACCTTAATATATAATATCAAAGTATTAAAATTGGTGAATATGTTATTAATGATTCCTTATAACTTCCTAAAATATTTTTTGGGTCTGAATAGAAGTTTAATTACTCATTGTTTAGCATAGTCCTTTGCATGTCTAGTGGCAACCACCATTGGAGCTAAGAGACATTTTTGAAGTCTACAGGTTGGTGGAGTGTATTTAAACTCATGAGAATGTTTGGTAAGATTAATAAGATGATAATAAGTCTATATAAACCTATTTATAGGTTATCACACTTGAATTTTAATGCAAACCATCCCCTTGAGGGCTAGAATAAGTAAATAGGTAGCCATTCCCACAAGTAGTCCTAAAAAACATGAAGACAAAAGTTAATATTGAGAATAAAAATGAGGTAAAAAAGGATAGAAATGAATGTGAATTTTTTTTTTGAGTCCTTTATAACCTATTATATTTTCCTTAAGCCTTGAAACTCAATTTTAAGTCTAGAAGCTAGTCTTAAGGCCTAAAAGGCTTATATCACATTGAGGCACTAGAAAACTCCATCAATGAAATATGACAACTTATTAGGTATTATGAGATGTTTAAATTAATTAATGATGTGATTAAATTAGGGAAAATTTATTAAAAATTCATTTTCACTATCAAGGAGAATTTTGAACTTTTCAAGTCTAAGGTACCCAGTTCAAGCCCCTCTTCAGATGCTCATATCTTTCACTACATGAGGAGTTGGGACAATGATTTTAGTATGTTTTGATTAATCTTATGTAAATAAAATTAGTTGTGTATTTAAGTTGGTTAATGGTATAAGGTTCATGAACAATCATTAAGACTCTAAGCAGGCCCATAATGCATGTAGAACCCCATAAGCAAACTTCTTACGTATGTATCTTTGCATACCTTCTACATGGGAGCCCAATATTCTCAAGGAAGTTTAAGGGGTATATAGGATAAATATTTATGGTAAGAAGTTTTGGAATAAATAACTTTTTTATCAGTTTTAGATTTTTTTAACTCATAAGCCCATGCAATGACCTAGAATCACTTGGAAACAACCTGTAACCTGTAGAATACTCCACTAATCTCATGTATAACCTATTTTTCATAAACAATTGGCATTTTTGGGTGCCTAAGAGGCCCAAAATAGCCCAAAAATTCCAATTTTTTCAAATATTCAAAGAGATAAATGGTATAAATGATTGAAAGAAGCCTAATGGTATATGAGTCACCATTATATGGTACTTGGAGCCATTCCCAAGGGTTTCTAGGGTGCCTTATTGAGCTGAAGGTTCAAAAACCATTTTTTTGATAATTTGTGAATGATTGTATGTTTAATGGTGATTTACACTATTGTTTCAAGTCTTGAAGGTAGTCTAAATCTTCATTTTATTTCTTATAAGAATGATATGGATATTTGTAATCCTTATATAGGTCTAGAAGTGGTTCTCATGATAAAAAATGGTCTTGGGAATAAGTTGTTTCATAATTGGTTGAAAATGGCTCAAGCTTGGATCCATCCATCAATGGAGTCCAAAATATTTGTAGGTTTCATTGAGTCTTTTCAGGTTACAGGTGTAAAGATTAGTTGAGAATGAAATAAAACACCCAAACTTAACCTTCATGGTTAGTTGCAAGCATAAAGTGTAAAGATGACTAACCATGTGGTCAAGTGACTTCTAAAATCCAAGTGGAATGGGCCATAGAAATTAAATTGGAGAAGCTTGGGGTTGAAAAGGAAGTTAGAGCATTAAATAATTCTTCTAAAACTTTTATGACTTTTCTCAAAGCTAATGAAGTGTGACATCATCTTCCTCAAAGATTTTTTTGTCTTATAGTGCTTTTTTAGGCCAATGAGAAGGATTGAAGACCCTTTTGACCTTTAGAGGTTAATTTTATGATATAATATCAATTCTTAATCAATTTAAATATTTTTGAGACTCTATAGAATGTGTTGAGTGACATTTATTGAGTTTTGAGAGCTTTTTACTCCTCTCTTATCTTTCTTCTTCTTAAGAGACTTTTTATCTTCATTTTAATCATGCTTCTAATTTTTGTATAGTGTATCCCTACCTATTTTCATAAAAACAACCTCTTGAAGAAATAAAATAACTTATTTTTCCTACTTCTTTGCTTGCAACTAGTGATCTAGTCAGTTTGTGCATGATTACTTTGTGGGGATGTGTTCTTCATTGGTGATTATCCTTATTTCTTAATTTTTTATAGGTATTCCACCATTATTTTAGGTCTAAAATTTTTCTTCTTTGATCACTAATGATGCTACAATGTGAGTTTTATACTCTTCCATACTTTATCTCTTATTTAATTAGCTTAGTTTTAAAAATATTAATGCAAACATGGAATGTTTCAGAGGTTGTTTGAGTGAGGGTTATCTTTGAGCTTCCTTAGAGCTAGTTTCATGAAAAATTGGAGTGTCTTTAAATTTGGTGTATCACCTTGTTTTATGGTTTTACTAATTCTTTGTAACCCCTCTATCCCTTTTCCATGTAGAATCAATACTTTAGGTGATCCATCAAGAGTAACAAGCCTTCTCTAAAGATTCAAGCCCATCAAAAGATACCCACATCTTTGGGTTATTCCCATTTTAAAAATAAGAGTGAGAGATTTAAAACTCTCCTACAAGGGTACAATTCTATTCTATAGTAGTTTTTGGCACACTTGGTGGGACTACTATGATCTTCAATTTATTAGAGGGTTCTTGGTGTTGCTCTTCAATGAAATAAACCTTAAGAGGCATGTTTACAAACATAAATGGTGAATAAACTATGAAAATCATATAGTTAAGCTATCTAAGTGCTTAAAATTAGAATTTTGGTATGTATACTTAAACTCCTTTTGATCAACATGTTTATTCGCTACCTCAACATCACTCATATCAAGCTAATAACATTTATGTGCTTTCCCAAAAGTTACCTTGAAGAAAACTATCATCCCTATCATGGCCTTTGTTGGTTGAATATTTTGTCTATCAGCATACTAGCAAACAAAATAGGTCTGAATAGCCAAAGTAGGAAGATTAGTCATCCAAATGTGTAAGTTTATCACATCAAAAGGAGACTGCTCTCTCCTCTCATTAATGGGAGGTTCCTTGTGGATATGTTATATATATGTATAAACAAAAAATAATACTCAAGGGTAGAACAAGCCATCCATATCTCTTTCTTCAAAGATGATGTGTGTAAAACAAAGGAAAAACTCAAGGGAAATGACAGACAACACTCCTCTTTTTTTAGAAGAACTATTTAGCTAGCCATAAGAATACTCCTGGAAATAAAAGTAGAATATAACTGAGGGTTTAGTAACCAACAAATCAAGATACAACACAAAGTCTCTACCTGAAATGCTCAAGAGTAATATACAAAGGACAATGAGGGCACAAAGTCTTCTCAAAGTCCTTTACACAGCAATGAAAAGAAAACACATTGAAGGTAGCTATGGGGGCGCAAAGTCTCTCCACAGTTAATTCTTCAAGACACCTTCTTGACTAATTTTACTAATATTGCTTGTTAAATTAATGGAACAAAAAATATATCAAGGAAAAAGACATAAGAATAGTTTCCTCAACAACAAAGATATCACAGCATAAAGTCTGAAAAAGTCCCTTGCTTTCTTATTCCAGTAACAAAATATGATTAACAGACTACGCACAAAGTCTCAATGATGCTTCTCAATTTGGGCAGAGTTTCATTCAGATTGTCAAAAAAGAGATCTTTTTACAATGAAAGAAAGTCCCTTATATAGCCACTTTAAGGACTCAAGAATAGTAATACATCATGATGCATTGGGAACTGTTAGGAAGACAAGCTAGAACTTTGGGGCATTTTACCCATTTGATCTTCTCAATGTAGATAAACAAGCCACACAATTAAAAGATTGCAACTTTCAATGTCCACCTGGTGGTCTGACCTTGTCTTCATCATTCCTTTTCTGGTTAATTGAATCAGGCCCTAGATTCATTCATTATTCTATCTTTCCTCATTTTTAGCTGGTTTTGGTCTTGAATTCTAAGAATGCATTTGGGTTTGTAAATTCAAAGGATCAATGCCTATTTCATGGACTTTAAAATTGATGTTTACATGCCCGTCGATGTGCTCTTAACGGCTAGTTCACTGTCTTGAATTTGACATCTTCGGGCGTGTCACCCCTTAGTCCTCTTTTGGATTTTAGCTTTTCCCTTTTGAGCTTTAAGAAATAATCCTTGAATGGGTCAAAAAGAGCTCTTTACTTTGGCCACTGAGAGTCCCCCATAAGGGCACCTACCCATAGGGATCCTTCGACAACCTTTTGCCTTGGCAGTTCTTGTGAACAAATCCCTGGGCTTTCTCTTGTGAAAGTTCCCTATAGACATTTTCCTCATGGAAAATTCCCATGAACAAAAAGTCTAGGGAAAATTCCTGTGAACAAAAAGTCTACAAAATTATTTGTTTCACCAAATATTTGAACAAGTCTTCAGATTTTGCCTGCATTTGCTTCTTTAATTTATTTCAGACTTTTTGTTCGAAGGAATTCCTTCAAACAAAAATTTGAAAGAATTATGCCTTAGCCAATTTTAAATGCCTTAAACAATCTATAAGAATTACCTTTCGAGCTTCTTTGAAAGTGACCCTTCAAAAGGGTGCTTTTATTGATTAAGTGTCCTCCATAAGGGCACTTGTCCTTTGAGAAGTTTCCTTCTGCATTGAACTTCCCCTTTGGACTTTAGCGATGAACCATTTTGTTGAACCAGAATGTTCAACCAATTAGTTGAACTAGGATGTTGAACCAATCAGTTGAACCAATCGATTGAACCAAAAATGGTTCAAGCCGATGGTTCAAGCTGATAGTTTAATTGGATGAAACAAGCTGATGAACTAAGCATTGAACCAAACATTATGAACTTGCCTTTGAACCAATAGTTGAACCATTTCATTGAACTAATCAATTGAACCAAGGCCTTGAACCAAAATGTTTCAAGCCAATTGTTCAATCGAATGAATTGACTAAATGATCCAAGTGAATGAACCTGTTGTTGAACCTGTTTGTTGAACCAATACATTGTTTCAAGTTTTGGTTCAACGGTGCAAACAAAGCTTTGAAAAATGTCTTTGAACCTATTATTAAACCTTGAGATGTTGAACCAAAGGATGAACTAAAATAATGAACCAACTGAGTGAAATAAAGCATTGAACTGCTTGGTTGAACTGAGCCATTGAGCCATTCCTTTGGTTGAACCCACCATTGAACCTTAAACTCATTGAACCTTTGAACCAAAGTGGTTCAATGTTTCAATGGTTCAAGCTGTCTTGATTTGGCCAAGTGTTTGGAATTTGATGAACCAATTACAACGATTGAACTTTGAACCTTGATCAAGTGCTTAACTCTTGCCAAAGATGTTAAACTTGTTGAACCTTGAACCCATTGAACCTTTGAACCAAAGTGGTTTAAAGGTTTAATAGTTCAATGGTTCAAGTCTCTTTTTGCACTCAGATGTTAGCTGATGAAGATTTTCAATTGAACCAAAGCTCTGAACCAATCTCAAAGAATGACTAAGTGTTGAAAACTGATTCTTTTGACTAAAACCACTTGCAGAAGCCTTTGAACCTATATAAATGAACCTGCCTACATAGTCTGTAGACTTCTCTTCCTACTGAGTCAATAGATTCAAGCCTGCAAAGTCTGTAGATTCAAGCCTGAAGAGTACGTAGATTTTTTGAGAAGCTTGGAAAATGAGGAATTTCAATGTCTAGGACAAATTTTGGAAATGGAAGAGACAATTTTGGTCCGTAAGACCAAAATAGTTCAAATGTTGTCTAAAAAATGACTGCTACTTTTGGGGGACAACAGCTAGCTCCAATTAGAGAACTTTTGTCAATTGTAAAATGAATTGAAAGGAGTAGAATCCAAAATTTCTAGTGTCTTCATGTGTACCATTGGGCTTCAGAGTCATACTACCTAGAAATGAAAGGCATCAAAAAGAAAATAAATAAAATTAAATAAAATTAAAACTATACAAATATATATATATATAGAGGCAATGATCTGATACTTCAAGAGTTGAAGTGTTTCAGATGCTGCCCATTGTGGGGCAGAGAAAAGAATGTACCATCTTGGTATTTCAATAAAAATCTATTTTCACCAATGTGTTGATGAATTATAAATGGGCCTCTCTAAAGGGAGTCAAACTTTCCATGCATCCCCTTTGGTTCTCTTCTTTTGTCCCACAGCAAGACTTGATCCCCAATTTGGAAATCATGATTTTTGTCCTTTTGATCAAAGAGTTTCTTTACCAGACTTTGATGAGCAGCAATTCTGTCCACCACCATGGTTCTCTGTTCCTCTAGCTGAGTCAAGCACATGATTCTTTTGTCAAGAGAACTCTCATATGGCTGATCTTCAATGGCCTTTGCTAATTTCAAGGCTGGTAACTCTAAGGTGATTGGTATCTCAGCATTGATACCATAAAGAAGTTAAAAAGGAGACATACCAATTACCCTCTTTGGTGTGATCCTATCTACCCATAGAGCATCAACCAATACTTTATGCCATGTCCTTTGATTATCATCTGCTAGCTTTTTGATAATAGTTACCAAATTCTTATTATTGGACTCAGCTTGTCCATTCCCTTGTGGAAAATAATCAAAAGAATGAGAGTGTAATTCCATAATGAAAATAGAATTGTGTAATCTCTTGAGAGGTGAAACAAGTGGCATTATTATTAACAATTTTGAGTGGAACTCCAAACCTGGAAATGATATTCTCTTTGAGGAAGTTGCATACAACTTCTGAAGTATCATGCTTAGTTGGGATTGTTTCTACCCACTTGGTGAAATAATCAGTTGATGTAAGGACATAATCATGTCTAGCACTTGAATATGGGTTTATTGTCCCAATAAAATCAAGTCCCCATTGCTAGAAAGGTTCCTCTATGATTACTAGCTTGAGAGGCAGGGTAGCCAACTTGGGTCTTCGAACAAATTGTTGGCAAAGTTCACATTTCCTCGCCCACTTATGTGCATCTTGGAAAAGAGTTGGCCAATAATATCTAGGCAAAAAAATGACCCCCACAAGCCAGATTATGGAAAGATTTCAAAATCTAGGTTTGTTTTTCTTTGTCTACACAGTGAAGGAATACTCCATATATGCTTCTCTTGTACAGGCTGTTATCCCAAAAGACAAAATTGGCAGCTTTCAACTTGATAGTCCTCATTTATTTGTAAGACAAATGAGAAGGACATTCACCATAAGTCAAACAATAGGCAATACTTGAGTACCATTCATTGGTAGTGGAGAAAAAAAGGGACTGTTGGCGTATCTTCCACTTCAGCTTCTTCACATTGTGTATCTTCAAGCTTATTGTCAGCCATTAATTGGCATAAGCCTTTACCCCTGACCAGCTTTATCGATTTGATATCCAAATCAAATTCTTGGATATTTTCAATCTAATTACCTCTTTTTGTGCCAAACTCTTGTTGAGTTAATATAGACTTAACTGTAGTGTTAGGAACTAAGGCAGTAGTGTGTGAATTCACAATATAGAAGCGGAAATGTTTGACTGCTTTTACCAACACATAGGTGTGCTTCTCTATATTTGAATATTTTATCTCATGAGTTTTGAGAGGGCAACTCATGAAAGAGATAGGAGATTCCATACCTTCCTTGTACTGTTGAACAAGAATCACTGAAAGAGTGTGTTTAGATGCATAACTGTATATGATGAAATCTCTGTGGTAATCTAGACAAACCAAGGTAGGGGCATGAGCAATGGCAGTCTTGATATCTTGAAATGCTAATTTGCCTTCTTTAGTCTAGCTGAAGGTAGTCTTCCCTTTCATCATGTTTACAATGTGTCTTATCTTCTCAGCAAATTCATGGATGAATCTTTGTAAGAAATTCACTTTTTTGAAGAAAGAGTGAACATTTTTACTTGTAAGCAAATTCAGCTCTTGAATAGACTTGACTCTGTTTGAGTCAATCTTTATGCCTTCTTTGGACACAATATGTCTGAGGAGTTTCCCCTCTATTACTCCAAAAATAGACTTCTTAGGATTCAAAGAAATACCATTCTGGCAATAGCACTCCAACACTTGTTGGAAGTGGCATACATGATCAAATTGATGCTTTGAAAAGATAGTTAAGTCATCAAGATATACCACTATGAATTTTCCAATCTCATCTTTGAAAGCCATGTCCATAGCTCTCTGAAAGGTAGCACCAACATTTATTAAGCCAAAAGGCATTCTTTTATATGTAAATGTACCCCAAGGTGTGATGAATGTAGTTTTGTGTTGGTCAGCTTCACCAACTTCAAATTGATTATAACCTATGAAGCCATCTAGTATTGATAACATCTCTGACCCTGTTATTGTTTGAAGCACTTGGTCCATAATTAGCAAAGGGTAATTGTCCTTCAGAGATGACTAATTCAGATTCTTGAAATCTACTCAAATGTGAATTTCACCATTCTTCTTCCTTACAGGCACTATGTTTGCAATCCATGTAGAATGATGGATTGGGAAGATGATTCTAGCCTTTAACATTTTTTGTATCTCAGACATAATAGTACCTAAAATTTTTGGATTGTATTGTCTAGATTTTTGCTTGTAGGGCATTGAATCAGCCTTGAGAGGAATGTGATGGTAGATTTCATCAGTTCTGAGAGACTTTAGGTCTTCATAAGAATACTCTAAGACATCCATATATTGATAGAGCAAAGAGGTGAATTTGAATCTTTCTTAAGGGGTGCAACACTTACCAATGTTGACCATAGCACTTACCAATGTTGACCATCTTGGGATTCTCTTTGTTGGTCAGATTTACTTGGTCAAATCCCTAAGAGAAACTTGAATCTATTTTTTGTTGTTTGATGAATCTATCATGTTTGTCAAATAGCTTCTCAAGAGAAACCAGGCCTTTGGGAATTTTGTTTCCTTTCAGCTGTAGGAATTCTTCATTTATATCTGAACTAGATTTAGAAACAGATTCAAACTTTTGAGATTCACTACCTTTAAAATATAGTTGTTCAAAATTATCTTTTTATTCCAATAAAGTAATGATTTGATGATCATCATTGAATATTTACCAATGATCAACATTGTCAGGAACACTTGGTCTATAGACCAGCTCAATGGTATACTTGTCTTCTTTAAAATCTAAATGAGGAACTAAGAGAGTTCCTAAACTAGCAAGTGCATCAACTTTGTCATTAGACTCTCTGGGTATGGCATAAATATTGAAAGCATCAAAGCTTTCAATTTGGTTCCAAACTAGGTTATGGTAGTGACATAACCTCTCATTCTTGGTTTGATATAGATTTCTCACTTGATAGACCACTAATTCAACATCCCCTTTGGCATGAATAAAATTGATGCCTCTTTCTTAAGCAACCTTCATGCCCAGCATAGAGATTCATATTCAATTGTATTGTTAGTGTAGTTGAATTGCAATTTATAGGATGAAGGAAACATATCTCCTTGAGGAGATATCAAGACAATCCTAGCTCTTGAACCAGTAGAGGAACAACTACCATCAAATTCTAGAGTCCAAATTTCATCAGACACTGAATTTTCTTCAGACTTTCCTTCATCAGAGATGGAGGGCCCTTCTTCATCTATATATAGAAAGTAGTTACCCATACCTATAGATTCAAAAAGGATTTGAGCTTCAGGGTTTACATTTGGGTGACTACATATTTTGCTTCCTTTTCAGGGAGTAATCTCTTCATCATGCCTTAGACAGGGATCCTTGCCTCAGATAGATCCATGTTTAGTTATCCTCCCACGTCCTTACAAAAATTTCATCCAAGCAAAATGCTATAGGATGTTGGGATGTTAGCCACTAGGACAGTCATCTTAATCCTCTTGTCTAGAAAGGATGTGAATGTAAATTGGGCATCTTTAATTTGCCCCAACAATGGTACTTGCTTATTCTCCATAGAAAAATATCTCCCAAATGTTTTGGTTAGTGTGAGACCAAGAGACTCAGTGACTTTAGCAGGCATGACATTGTCAGATGCACCTAAGTCTATAATATAGTTACTCAGCTTGTGGCCATTAATTAATAGGGAAACATAGAAGGGTTCTATTTTTCCAGGAGGAGCTAGAGGAATAATGATCAGATTATTTGGAATAGGCATGTTCTTTAGAGAATCAAGAGTTATTTTTTAGATTTTTGTCTTATAGGGATGGTTTGATTTTTAACATATTGAACTAGCTTATTCAGTTGATCTGAATTAGACTACAAGTATTCAAATTTAGACATCTATATTTTTGTCTTTTTGACATGATAAATTATGTCAAATGGCTGAATTGAGTTAGGTACAGAGAAAGGTATTTCAACTTTTTGAGTTTTAGGAGGGATGGGAGGTGGGTTGGTTTGTGAATTGGGAGTAAAAGGTGAAGGTGAAATGGATGTATTTACCTTTTGGGTGATGACCAGATCTTTTGATTGAAAAGACAGAGTGGTTCCATGTTTAGCAATTGTGATTGTTGATTGAGGTTGTTCCTCTATCTTCTCTTTATCAGCTTGTTGGATTGATTGGTTCTTAGATCTAGTAAACACTACATATGATCCATCTGAAGCTTCTCCTTTGCTTCTTGGTTCATCCTGGTAATTTAGGAAACCAATGTGGGAGTCACCAGCTCATTCTTCTTGATTGTCTTCAATGATTTTAGCTTTATTTTCTTGGTTCAATTTTGGTTGGAAAGAAAACTCTGATTCTCCTTCAAGGTATCCCATTACTAAATTGGTTGGAGGAGCTTCTAGGGCAAGTTTCCCTTGTGGGGGAGGAAGGTAATTTTGTTGCCCTTGGTTCCTAGCAACATTACCCTAATATGACTAATTTGGGAATGTCCTTCTCTATGTAGGAGCAGAAGACATTCCTTGAGCCATTTGCTTTTTGAGAGCAAGCAACTCATTTGCTAATTTTTGCACCATTGGATATATGGTGCTTGTAGATGCAAATTTAGAAGATGATGAAGCTCTATTTTTATTTGGATCTCTTCTTATTTTCCCTACTAAGATGAGATCATCTTCTACTTCAGTGGCCAAAAGTTGAGCTACAATGAGATCTATTTGACCAACATGTCTCAAGAGGAAACTGACTTTAGGTAGCTTAGAATTAATGAAAAAGCATTTGAGTTTCTCAGTTGTAGGTCGAGAAATGATAGGAATTCTATTTCCCAATTTGTCAAATTTGGCTATGAAGTCTCTCATAGGCTCATGAGACTCTTTCTTCATCTGTGTAAGTTGAGCCAGAAGTGTATGTGCATCTTCTATAGGTTTGAATCTAGCTTCAAACTTAGTTTTTAGAGTATTCTAATCAGTTACAAACTGAGCTTGTAGATGGTAAAACCAATCTATAGCAGCACCTTGTAGTGTTTCAACAAAAATCCTAAATACTACATCTTCAAATTCTACTCTGATTACTCCACAAGCTATACTAAATGCTGCAATGTGTTCATTAGGATAAACTTTCCCATCACCATAAAATTTAGGGAAATTCTTCCTAAAACTACGTGGAAGTTTATGTAGAGGAAGAGTAAGATTGAGAGGACCAAAAGCATTACCCCAGGGACCTTGAATTGCCATTATATGATTCAGAAAAGGAGGGATAACAAATCTCAAAGGGGTAATTATAGGCATAGCTTTATCAACAATAGAAGTAGATACTTCGTCTAGTAATGGAGATTTGGCTTTAGTAAGAGGGAAGCTCTTAGTTCATAAGAGACGAGATGGTGAAGGAAATAGGTCAAAATCACTTTGTTCTACTAGCTTGAACATAGGGTCAATTATACCTTTAGCCCTTTGGCTTCGTGTATACCTTGAATTTGCCAGATTGTGAAACAAAAATGGAAAAGATTTGACTTTGCTTCAGTTTGAAGCTTGAGGCTTTAAACTGTACATTCTTTCTCAATTAGTGTGGAGGTGAATAGATAGGCTATAAATGGATAATGGGTATATTCCCTAGCAGAGTTGCCAAAAATTGTTGGTTGAATATTTTGTCTATCAACATACTGTTAAACAAAATAGGTCTGATCAACCAAAGTAGGAAGATTAGTCATCCAAATGTGTAAGTTTATCACATCAGAAAGAGACTGCTCTCTCCTCTCATCAAGGGGAGGTTCCCTATGGATATGTTATATATATGTATAAACAAAAAATAATGATCAAGGGTAGAATAGGCCATCCATCTCTCTTTCTTCAAAGATGATGTGTGTAAAACAAAGGAAAAATTCAAGGGAAATGATAGACAACACTCCTCTTCTTTCAAAAAAATTATTCAGCCAGCCACGAGAATACTCCCAGAAATAAAAGTAGAATATAACTAAGGGTGTAGTAACCAACAAATCAAGATACAACACAAAGTCTCTACCTAAAATTCTCAAGAGTAATATATGAAGGACAATGAGGGCACAAAGTCTTCTCAAATTCCTTTACATAGCAATGAAAAGAAAACACACTGAAGACAGCTATGGGGGTGTAAAGTTTCTCCACAGTTGATTCTTTAGGACACCTTCCTGACTAATTTTACTAATAATACTTGTTAAATTAATGGAACAAAAAATATATCAAGGAAAAAGACATAAGAATAGTTTCCTCAACAACAAAGATATCACAACACAAAGTCTGAAAAAGTCCCTTTCTTTCTTATTCCAGTAACAAAATATGATTAACAGACTGAGCACAAAGTCTCAATGATGCTTCTCAATTTGGGTAGAGTTTCATTTAGATTGTCAAAAAAGAGATCCTTTTACAATGAAAGAAAGTCCCTTATATAGCTACTTCAAGAAGGACTCGGGAATAGTAATACATCATGATGCATTGGGAACTATTAAGAAGACAAGCTGGAACTTTGGGGCATTTTACCCATTTGATATTCTCAATGTAGATAGACAAGCCATGTAATTGAAAGATTACAACTTTCAATGTCCACTTAGTGGTTTGATCTTGTCTTCATAGTTCCTCCTTTTTTGGTTAATTAAATCAGGCCCTAGATTCATTTGTTGTTTTGTCTTTCCTCATTTTTATCTAGTTTTAATCTTAAATTCTATGAATGAATTTGGGTCTGTAAATTCAAAGGATCAACGACTATTTCATGGACTTTAAAACTAATGTTTACATGCCCATCGATGTGCTCTCAACGGCTAGTTCACTGTCTTGAATTTGATGTCTTCGGGTGCATCACCCCTTGGTCCTCTTTCATCTTTCAGCTTTTCCCTTTCAAGCTTTAAGAAACAATCCTTGAATGGGTCAGAAAGAGCTCTTTACTTTGGCTACTGAGAGTCCCCCACAAGGGAACCTACCCTTCGATGTCCTTTGGCAGCCCTTTGCCTTGGAAGTTCCCACCGACAAATCCCTGGGCTTTCTCCCATGAAAGTTCCCCATGGAAATTTTCCCTAGGTAAAATTCCCATAGACAAGAAGTCTATAGAAAATTCTCATAGACAAAAAGTCTGGGGAAAATTCCCATAGACAAAAAGTCTGCAGAATTATTTGTTTCACCAAATCTTTGAACAAGTCTTCGAATTTTGCCTGCATTTGCTTCTTTGATTTCTTTCAAACTTTTTTTTTGAAGGAATTCCTTCAGATAAAAATCTGAAAGAATTATGCCTTAGCCAATTTTAAATGCCTTAAACAATCTAAAAGAATTACCTTCCAGGCTTCTTTGAAAATGACCCTTCGAAAGGGTGTTTTTATTGATTAAGTGTCCTCCACAAGGGCACTTGTCCTTTGAGAAGTTTCCTTCTACATTGAACCACCCCTTTGAACTTTGGCAATGAACCATTCTATTGAACTAGGACATTGAACCAATTGGTTGAACCAAGACGTTGAACCAAAAATGGTTCAAGCCAATGGTTCAAGCTGATAGTTCAATTGGATGAAACAAGCCAATGAACTAAGCATTAAACCAAACATTATGAACTTGCCTTTGAACCAATATTTGAACCATTTTGTTGAACCAAGGCCTTGAACTAAAATGGTTCAAGTCAATGGTTTAATCGAATGAACTAACTAAATGATCCAAGAAAATGAACCGAGTGAATGAACCTGTTGTTGAACTTATTTGTTGAACCAAGATGTTGAACCAAGTTTTGGTTTAACGGTTCAAATAAAGCTTTGAAAAATTTCTTTGAAGCTGTTATTGAACCTTGAGATGTTGAACCAAAGGATGAATTGAAAGAATGAACCAACTAAGTGAAATAAAGCATTGAACCGCTTGGTTGAACCAAGTCATTGAACCATTCCTTTGGTTGAACCCACCATTGAACCTTGAACCCATTGAACCTTTGAACCAAAGTCGTTCAATGGTTCAAGCCATCTTGATTTGGCCAAGTGTTTGGAATCTGATGAACCAATTGCAATGATTGAACTTTGAACCTTGATGGAGTGATTAACTCTTACCAAAGATGTTGAACTTGTTGAACCTTGAACCCGTTGAACCTTTGAACCAAAGTGGTTCAATGGTTCAATGATTCAATGGTTTAAGTCTCTTTTTTCACTCAGATGCTTACCAATGAATATTTTCAACTGAACCAATCTTGAAGAATGACTAAGTGTTGAAAACTGATTCTTTTGATTGAAATTGCTTGCAAAAGCCTTTAAACCTATATAAATGAACCTAGCTACATAGTCTATAGACTTCTCTTCCTACTAAGTCCATAGATTCAAGCCTACAGAGTCCGCAGATTCAAGCTTGAAGAGTATGTAGATTTTTTGAGAAGCTTGGAAAATGAGGAATTTGAATGTCTAGGACAAATTTTGGAAATGGAAGAGACAATTTTGGTCTGTAAGACCAAAATAGTTTAAATGTTGTCCCAAAAATGACTGCTACTTTTGGGGGACAACAGCCTTTTCCTCCATCCCACCTCTGTGTATGAGCAAAATTAACCTCATATTCATTCAAATCATTCCTCTAATTACCCTTGTCAAGGTTGATTTTATCCTATTATATCCTTGTTAGGATTCAGTCAAACATTATTAGATTATATTAAGTTAATAAGGGATATTAGTAGGGGTTTATAGCTATTTTTAGTCATTCCTATCCATATTATACAAGAGGTAATGATTTATCTTTAGTTGGTCAAGAATAGGTGGTCAATTTGTGAGGATGAATAATGGGTATTTTATGAGAGGGAGAACAAAGTGTGTTTTAGAAGCATGGTCTAAAGCTTGGAGAGTGTGTTGATATCTTATGAAGATCAAAAGGTTTAGTGAAATTAGTCCTATGTCTCCTCTCCCCTCTAGTAGCCTTAATCTTAGCCTCCAAGATTTTTAAATCATCCCCTAGCCAACCTTGTCAAAGTCCATCCTTATCAAGAATCAAACAAGAAATACTAGACCTAGGGAGAGAAATCATGAAAATTAATAAGGTGGTTGGATTTGGACAAAAATTCCCCATTCATGTCATGGAAGGGATGAAGATGTTCTTTCATGAGTTTTGGAGTGTGTGGGCATCCATTGAACAAGGTGACTATCCACATGTTGAGAAGCTAGAGATGGAGTGGGTACTATCCATTGAAGAGGTGTTAAGGTAGTGGGATACACTCTCCCTCATGAGAATATTCATCCCACTCTTCCCCAAGAGAATCCTGTAATTCCTTATATTCCTACTCCACCAAGTAGACATTTTTTCCCTCCCACCATCTCCATTCACAAAGGAGGACATATTGTATGAAGATCAAATAAAGACCGATCAACTGAAGAACATGAATCCATCCCACCATGGATATATCCCTATGAAAATGATCCTAGTTATATCATGCCCTCACTAGTGAAACCACTCTCTCTTGGGCCTATTATAGAATAAAAAGACAACAAGGTAGTTGTACCCTCTCCATTTCCCTCATGGAAATGTGTCAAGGAAGGGATAGGGATGAAGGAGGAGGTGTTAGTTATGATGACCCAAGAATCAGTCTTAGAGAAGGAGGAAGTTTTAGTTTAAAAATAAAGTGGTTTATGCATAGATTATCTCAATGATCTTGATTTATAAGAGTTATAAGACTCCTTATCCCCTCCTCAATATCCACCAAAGATACCTCTCAAGATCCTAGTTGGAGTATTACTCTCCTAAGTTTCAAGAAAAGTCAGAATTTCTTCACCCACCCACCATCTCCCTCTTGGAGAAAGAGCCTATTTTACTATGTATAGAGGAAGATATTTTAGTCGTAGGTGAACCACAAGAGGAAAATACAAGTGTCTATGATGAAGAGATCATGATAAGCAACTTGATTCATTCATAGGTGTAAAAATAAGGTTTAGACTAGCTTCTTGGCATGGCTTTGACACTAATGAATTAGATCCTAAAGAGGACAATCCTTGAGATAAATATGGGAAAGGTTTTGAATGGACTACCGAATGTATATTTTATATAGATGAAAGAGAGAAATAGAACTAAGTACTATAAGTTTCTCCACTTCAAGATAAGGTGTCAAATGAAGATAGCCTTCATAGGTAATAGCTAGAGGAAGATAAATCAAACCTTGATCAAGACAAGTGTAATTTTTTGGACCTTTATTGGTCAAATCAACCATCATTTATAGTTGACAAACAATATGAAATATTGAGTGAGGTTGATGAAGGAGACATCTCAAGTGCTCAAGTGATATAGTTTGATAAACATACTAGTGAAGATCCTAAAGAGTTGTGGCACATTTTAATTCCATAACCAAAGAGTTTGAGGAGGCTAAGAGACATGTCCTTATTTAAAAAAATTACAGTCATGTTGCTCTAAGCATGAGCAATCCTAATTTACATAAGAATGAGGTGGATTAATATAGTATTTTTGAGCCACCAAGTGAACACAATACATTTGCTCCTAAGAACATGAATGAAGTCTTTTTGCAAGTCTTTCTCAAGAGTGATGAGCAACATGAAACAAGTATTAAACTAGTAAGGTATTTTATCTACATTAGAGACATATTTTTCCCATTTCATCCATTTGAGAGCATGCCCAAAAGATTGGCAATCAAGCAAACTAGCTCACCGGGTTTTGTGTCTCATAAGCAAGGTATTTTTCATCCTTTTCTATTACTAGTGAATGATGCTAAAAGCTTCCCATTTTATATATGAAGGAAGGTGCTTGTAAGTTGTAACCTTGCACATATTAGACTAGATTTTTTGTTTTCCTTTAAGTTCCTTATGTGTATTTCCATTTTGTTGCATGTTTCCCTTCCATAAGTGTTTTGAGCACATTTTTGTTTTATTTTTTGTTGTCCTTGATGTTTTTAGAGTTCCAATCTAAAGTTTTATAGCCTTATGATCAATTAAAAACCAATTTAAGAAAGATTTTTTTGACCCCATAAGCCCAATGGATAGACTAAGGCAACTGGTCTTTTGCATAGATAGGTGTGAAATCCTAGGAACTTACATAAATGCTAGAAAAAATTGGCCTAGATACAAAAAATTTTCCTAGATGGATCAGGTCACTCTATTAGACCATTTAGTAACCTTTTACCCCCATGACTAGTCTCTTTCTAGTCCTAACTTGATAATGCAATGTAGTATCCTAAAACGTCCTGGTGTGGTGTGAGGAGCTATGAAAAGTTATTGTCAAATGGATGATATAATGGTGGAAAGATAGAATAAACCTCATGACTCTACCTCATGTCCCTTGTAATCTTTTAAAACACTTTAAGTAAGTTTTAAGGTAAATTTAGAGATTTTGAGGAAAATGCTTAGAGATAGGTCTTGAACTAAAAAATGAAGGATCTAGCTAGTTTCTAGAGTGTTTGATAATTTAGGGGTAGAAAGGAGGTTTTCACAAAGTGTTAGATATTCTAATGAGTAAAAAACTATGTTTAGAGAAGCTAATTAGCCCAAAAGACATTGAAAGTGCATTAGATGACTTGAACAGCTTTTAAATAGAAATTATTAAGCCAAAAAGTGACTTTCGAGAAATTAAAATTGATTTTGACTTCCTCCCACCTCCTTATGGCATGTTTTACATATTTGACATGTTCAAAGCCATTTCAAGTCATTTGGAGTGGAGGAGAGGTGTTTGGGAGAAAAAAGATGCATTTTTGAGGCTTTTAGAGCTTTGGATAAATAGATTTTTTGAAGGTTTTTATTAATAAAAGATATCAAATTTAGTATGCAAGACTCCATGATGATCCTAATATCCTCTGTTAGGCCTCTAAAATCATATCCAATCACAAGAACTAGTAGAGTTAAGGAAAGCCTATTAGCTACAGACTAGGCATGAAATAGGTTTTCTACCATTAACTGAGGTACAATAATTTTATAAGGTTTACATAAGGAAGCTATGGTCATTTAAATCATATCAAATATTTCCCAGTTGTTGGATTACATAGGCAGGGTTCTAGTTCTTTTTTGTTAGTCTTAGATAGCTCTAAAAGAGCCTTAGGTTTTCACTTAATAAAATTAGGAGAAATGGAGTTGGTCTTGAAAATTTTGGTCAATGATAGGGACCCTGTTTCTTTCCACTTTGTTTCATTGGTGGTTTATTTCATCCCTCCATCTTTATGACCAATTGATAATAATGTAGGGGTGTTTAGATGGCCTATTCATCCAAATAAGGTCTAGGCTTTCGTTTGTTTCTTTTCTTTAGGATATCATTAGGAATAATGTATTTAGTGGAGTCATTATAGTTTCCAATAGGACCTATGCCAATTATTTTCATCAAATAAGTCCTAATAAGGTACTTATGGCATAAAACCTATTTCTTATGTTGTCCTTGTGAACAATCTATTTGGTCAATTTTGTAAGAGAGCCTAGGTTATCAATAATATGAATTCATCTATAGGGGTTATAAATATAATTATTAAGTCACAAAATACTTCATTAATCCAAGATAAGGTCTATATTCCTCAATTTTGAACATAGTCTCCTTTGAGAAAATTTTGGTGATCTAGTCTCTTCAACAAGGTACAAATATAGTTGATGAGTTATAGTGTTTTAATGATTTCTAAATGATGTCAACATGATATTAACAAGATTAAGTGACAAAATAATTCTAATTTAGTCCTTAAATTAGTTAAAATTAAATATTTGGAGAGCATACTCTCTAAAGGTACCAAGAATATTTTAAAGTCTATTTTGTAATGAATGTATTAGTCAGGCCTGTAGTATGATCATGGAGATTGATGAGTAAATATGAACAAAAGGAGAATAATTTTGACCTATCCACCTTACCCAAAGCATAAGGTGAAAACTATGAGTCAAGATCAAGTCAAAAATCTTGTTAAATCCTTTTAAAGAGTCATCTTGCCAAAGAGGTCAATAGAAATGTTCACCTACAACGAACAAGGAGTTAGCAAAGGTTTGAAGAGCAGATGATTTGTTTCATGAGACAAATAAAGTTATAAGAACATAAATTCAATCCCTTTACTTATAAATAATAAATTGGAATTTATATGTATCCATCAAGTAAAATATGCTTATAGAAGCCTTGGTAGGTGAGATAATGATGTGTCTTGAGTGAAATCTCTACCTACAATAGTCTTAACTTTGACTTGGAATATATAGAAGCGTTGGTAGGTGAGATAATGATGTGTCTTAAGTGTTGGAGAGTGTTTTAATTTTTTTTAAAAATAATATAAATTATTTCAGACCACTTATGTTTATATGCCAATGAATTCTTGTTGATCTCAATCATGGAGAGATTATTTTTATGGAGAAACAACATTACAATTTTCCTTATTTAGAGATGTTAAGGTATTTTTGGATTGTTTAAGGTAATTTTTTGTTTTTATTCCCATATATTTAAATAATTTACATGGTATGATGATGTTCCTATGATAAAATATAATAAATTATAGAGTCAATAAAGGTCATATTCACCTACATGGAATACCTCACTCCTCTCTCTCTTTTTCAGTCAAATCATGTCAATCACAACTAGTGTTGCAGAGTGCATGTTAGCAAGAAAAAAGGAGAAATGGTGTGATGACAAGGTGTATAATAATAATAAGTGTCTAATAAATGGTAATTATCATATGATAATTCTTATATAACATAAAAAATTCCTTTCCATCACTCTCATGCCATTATGACAAGGTGAAATAAGACAAGCTCAGTCATGAACCCAAAAAGAATAAAAAACTAGGCATTTAACTAGTTAATTTTAAGAAAAAATAAGTTTTGGGGAATATGGAGGTATAATAAAGTTTTAAAATTTGTTATAAATAGTGATAATGAGTGTTTTTAGCTATGTATAGTCTTGGTTTGTCCAAAAAAATGAGTGTAAGTACTTTTTGTTTTATCATAGTCTTATGTCTGCCTGTTATAGAGAACATGGAGCTATGCAAGCTTATTGAAGGGATATAAGGTATGATAGATGGTTTTAAACTCATGTGAGTCTTTTTTAGGAAGTTTATGGTGATTTTAATTCTTTAAAAACCTATTTATATTTATCATGTTAAAATTTTCAAGGTAAATTGAAGGAAAATTCAAGTTGGCCAAATTTAGGATTTTGGCATCAAATGTAGGTAGTCAAAAAATGTATTTTTGAGGAACCTAAGGGGTTGTATTATGAAATATAATTATTTTAATAATTTTGGTAGATCATCAAGGTTGAAATTAAAAAATAATTTGGTATTTAAACCTCATAAATCTCAAGATACACCTATTTCTCTCTCCCTATGTCTCACAACTCTCATTTATCAGGCCTAAATCATTGATTTTAGATATTTTTATTGACTTAGGGAGGAAAAAATATTATGTTTATAGTTGTGTGGACCCATTAAAGTTCTAGTTATAAATTAATTATGTCTTTAAGCGTCATAAAACTAAATAAATTGATTTTAAGCCTTACACATTCATGCACAGTCTTGTAAAGAAAGTATAAAAGTTTGTGTTTTGTAAACTTTTGGGCATATGAAGATTGTTCAAGGTCTATAACCTAATTAGATAGGTTGGAGAGGTTAAAAAATACCTATTATTTTTTATTGGTTATTATTTCCATTTAAATGTCTTCAAGCTTAAGATATTTATTTTTCAAGGCTCTTAGCCTCTGTAGGCTTGCATATTTGCCTAGCTAGGGTTTTTAACCAAAAAACTCTATATATCAATTTTTAACCAATAAAAAATCATAAAAACTTTTAATAACGTCTATTTCATCATATTTTAAGTTAATCATATGGTTTGGTTTGTTATTGTATGGTATAGTATGGATTTGAGGTCTAGGGTGTGTGATAGGGCTTAAGAGGCTTAATTAAAAGCATGCTAACAAAGGAAGTACCTTCTAAGCTTAGATTCAGACCTTGAAACTTTTTTTGAAGGTTTAATGGAGATAGAGGGTGGTAAATTAAGGTCTTGGTTATAAAATAAAGGTTGTAAAGTGGTTAAAGAAGGAGAAAATGTATGAAAAAAGGCTACAAGCCTAGTGGTGTTGTTATGAGCTTGAGATGTGAGAGTGAGTATTGGTGGAAGATTGAGGGATTAAAGGGGTTTGAATAAGTGTAATATGATCATGAAATATCATCCAAGTTATTATATTTTACTCATGAATCCCATAATAATATTTGGTATGTTGAATGGAGAAGAGCTTGTGTAGAGTGGCTAGTGAATGAAGAAAGTAATTGGCAAGAGGATAGAGTTATGGGCTTGTGATAAACATGGATACAAGAAAATATATGGAAAAATAATAAAGGAATTGGTTTTACATCTCTTAGATCTATCAAAAGCTACAATCTACACCATTTGGATATGAATTGTATGAAGATAGAGCTGTAGAATGGATTATCTAAGAGGGAGCATTGGAAGGAAAGAGGATGGTTTGATATTGTTTTGAAAAGTTCCAAAGATATTATTAGGTATGTGTAGACCTAATCCATGTTCTCATAACCTAAAAGATCCCTTAAAAACCATTGAAACATAAATATGCACCTACAACCATGAAAATGGGTAGGCATATCTCGAAGTGCAAAATATTCAAGAAGATGATGGTGGTATCTCATCAACAGATCATGATGGGTCTCTAAACACTATTTGATAAGTCATTCACCATAATAAATCAACACCTACAACCATAAGTACACAAGCATATCTTAAATATCATGAAGGGTGAGGAAAAATTAATCAATGGTGGGATATCATGATCATCAATGGTTTTAAGGGAAAAAATGGTGATATGAATTCATAAAATATTATTACGGGGGTTAGAAACATTGTTTGATAGTCAAGGTCAATTGTAGCATATACTTCTATAGCCATAAAAGTGCCATTTTCTCTCACACAGTCATATGATAATAAGGTGATAACTAAAAAACAATTCCATTAAATATTTAAACTTGTGAATACATATTATTTAATTAAATTAACTAATATTAACCTCAATATTTGTCAAGATGTTTAGACCTGAGGCACTCTTCATGAAAATTCAGGCAACCTACTAGTAAATTTTGGTAAAAATCACCTACAATCCTTATTATGCATGATCAAAGCATGAAAATTGGTGGATATTATCATCATGATTTATATACATATCGATAATATTGGTGAGGATAATATAACAGGGTAAAAACTCACTATCTTTTCACAGTCAACCCCTTGTCTATTGATAGTCAAAAGAATGTAGGAAACTTAAGCAAATTTGGAGGAAAATTTATCTACGGACCTTAATATGAAATATCCAAATATGAAACTTGATTTATATGTTTTTCATGATTACTTATAACTTCCTTAAATATTGGTTTTGTCTGAATAGGAATGGAATTACTCACTATTTTAACATAGTCCTCAACATGTCTAGTGGTAGCCACCATTGGAAGTAGGAGACATTTTTGAAGTCTATAGGTTAGTGGAGTGTTTTGGACCTCATGGGAGTGTTTTTCAAGATTAATAATATGATAATAAGTCTTTATAAAAAAATTAAAGGTGATAAAACTCTAATTTCAATGAAAATCATGCCTTTGAGGGCTAGAACAAGTAGGTAGGCAACCATT